>JAODUD010000036.1:12649937-12660545 GCA_026784285.1 Stomatorhinus walkeri
CCTGCCCCTCTCTCCCCTTCAGTCAGACCGTAAATACCCCCCTCTTAATGATGTCATCACCTTGTTTACCTGTGCCTCTAATTAGCCCTGTGTTATTTCAATGCACCATGGAAGGCAGCAGCTCACCAAAAAAAAAACACCTGCTTAGATCGTCTGTGACTGCACCAGCTGGAGTATATCAAAAACTGATGAGATAAAAAATATCCAATCGGACACTATAGGTACTATCCCTAAGACTATGTGAAAGCATTAAGCCGAAGACAAAGTTATCATTTTCTATCCTTTTATCTATCGTTCTTCTACAGGTGAAATACCTGCACCAGGGCAGTGTGTAAAGATGCATCTGAGGGCCTGAATCTTTCACCTTTGACCCTCTCTTGTTCTTTGCTGCTTAATTTCACAGTTTCAGGAAAGGTCATTTGTTAATGAGACCCCCACACCTTTCTTCCTCCTCTTTTTTTCCCCGTCTCTGTGGCACACCCCCACAGATTCAGGATGCTATTTATTAATGTGACTTTTGGGGACTTTCCTTTGAGATAACCGATGCTAGGACTGCGGAGCAGGGCACAGGGAGTATGCAGTGCACCTGTGTTCAAACGTGGGCTTATCTGCCCCCCCCCCCCCCGACTGGCAGATGCTGCCTCCATGTAGTTGCTGCCACAGGCCGGCTCACACCCGCCTTCATTGGGCTCCTGAGACACACGGACATTTCGCTCTAATGGGCTCGTCAGCATTCCTGAGGGATGGCAACTCTGAGAGTGCGTCCGTTTCCTCGACTTCCCGTCTCATTAAGAGAGAGTAACCCGCACTCCAGCTGTAAGACCTCAGAGCTGGAATGTTCACTGCTGCATTTCTGGCCAAAACTTCCTCAGTAGAGGAAAAAAAACAAAGAAAATAGACGACTTCATAAAATATTGAATTGCCCAGCTGTGCTTCTGCTCGTTCGGGTGAACTTATAGTTTTCGAGTCTGACCCCAGACTCCATCCCTCCGCTGGCATGGAGGCAGCATGAAATATTCACAGAGCAGAGACGCATTCCTCAGCTTCCTCTGCCGCCTATCTGCCTCCGCAGCCCTGAAGGACGGAAGGTTCCAGCTGGTCAACTTCACAGACAACGAGCTGCGCGTGTCCCTGTCCAACGTGTCGCTGTCCGATGAGGGCCGATACGTCTGTCAGCTGTACACCGATCCACCCCAGGAAGCCTACGCTGACATCACTGTGCTGGGTAGGGGCTCAGGCACGCACACCAGTGTGCATACGTGCATCACTAGTATGTTTACTCTGCAGCACACGTACGACTATATACGCATGCTTGAATCTTGTATATACATATTTACAGTCTGATACATATTCTTATACAGGTTCTCATACATATGTTTATATGCACATGTTTATATGGCCTCACTCTGATTTACATGCATGCATGTGTGTTTGGCCTTAGATTAATTTACACACACTCATGCATAGTTGCATGGCCTCATGCTCATTTACACACGTGAATGAACGTTTACGTAGGCCCAAACTTATTTATATGCATACACACGTGTTTACATACCTCGCGCCCATTTTTACACGTGCGTGAATGTTTACGTGACCCCACACTCATTTACACGCATGCATGAATGTTTACGTAGCCTCACACTCATTTACACGCATGCATGAATGTTTACGTGGCCTCACACTCATTTACACGCATGCATGAATGTTTACGTGAGCTCACACTCATTTACACGCATGCATGAATGTTTACGTGACCTCACACTCATTTACACGCGCGTATTTGCTATCAGGATGAGGGTTCTGTTGTCCCTTCTTTATTAACGCCTCTGTTCTGCCCCCCTCCACGGCAGTCCCCCCCAGTCCCCCCATTCTGGAGGCGCGGGACGACCTGGTGAGCGAGGGCAACGAGACAGAGCTGAGCTGCACCGCCATGGGCAGCAAGCCCGCCGCCTCTATTCGCTGGATGAAGGGCCCCGAAGAACTGCAAGGTGGGTTGCCCCAGGTGATGTCACATCTGGCCGACCCGGTCAGCTGCTCCGACGCAGCCTGTCAAGCAGGGAGCCCAATGGCGGGGAGGAACTCCGGCCGGGTATTTGCTGCAGGGTATTGTCTGCGGCTCCTGCACTAGTTCCAACAGCCGGATCAGGTCCAGTACGACATGGTCTGCTTCGTGAAGCATCTTGGATATGCTGCGGGATGACATGGGTGAAATATTTGCAAATATTAAGCAAATATTAAGCTTATTGTTCATTACTTATTGTTAATTACTGTTTCTTAAAGTGACTTTCCATTTGCCAAACTGTGCTTCAGTATATTGTTCTGATATTGGTGTGTCAATTTCTTTTTCATTTTCTGCTGCAAGAAGAACTTTCTGAATGAAAATTGAATCTTGAAAAAATGAAATTAAAAGTCACACGAGCTGCCGTAGGAGGGGCTACGGGCCGGTGGTAGCAGCCCGAGCGTGCCGCGGCGTGTTTACACGAGGCTAGCTGGGCTGCCATGCCCGCACCAGTCTGTGTGCACGCGCACCCCGTCGCCATGGTGAGGAGAGATACGGAGCGGCGAGGAGGCGTGAAGCAGCAAGCCTCTGCTTTGCCGCACGGATCTCGCCGGTCCCTGCCAGTAAATTGCTTTTGGCCGTCCTGCTGGGGGATTTCGATTTAATTAAACATGTTCATCTTTCAACCTAATTGCTTATAAGATGTTTAAGCCTCTTTTTTTAAAAAAATATTGTTCAAAGGTTACAGCAACTTAACTAGGGAGTGTAAACACTGCCATCCTGATATGCAAAGCTGTTTACTTCCACATAATTTACTCATTTTTATCCTGAACTCATTTAAACTGCAGTACTGGTGTTCCCATTTTGTATCTCCTGCTTACTGTAAAGCTCGATTGGGGGGTGGAGGGGGGGGTTCAGTGTTTCTGTCACCAGAAACTGGTAGGTCTGACCTAGACGACCGGGAGAAAGGCCTTTTTGGGACCTGGACCTCCAGACTTCAGGGTTGGAGGAAGCTCATCTTGCTCCTTTAATGTCAAGAATTACTTCATACTTCTTAACCTGAGGCTCCAAGTGGGAGTAGTTTTGGATTAGCGCCTTGGGAGATGGTATCGATTTCTGCATTTATCATGTCTTTTTATAGTACTTCTTAGAAAGCTCTGCTATGATCAGGTGTGGCATCATGCGCAAGGGTCCAGGCATGGAGGCGACCCCCATGTGAAGTGCCTTCCTTTTGGGGAACCCAGTGCCTCTTTTTACACTTGAGCCCCGACCCTCAGCAGGGCCACACACTACCATCACTGTCCTGTGCGTCCGTCTGGCCGCGGTTTGGAAATATTGGGTCACGCAATGACCTTTGGAAGGGCGTGACATTTCGGTGAAGTTTTTGTGATTGAGCAAAGGGCGCGCGGCCAAAGACAGAGCCTCTTTACCTGAGCGTAGTGATGCTTGGACAGAAGACCTGGAGCTGGCCCGTTAATGTTAATCACACATGTAGACATCTGGGAGGATGTTTCCTTTAAAGGTGATGTCCATCCAAAAGTTATATTAAGCTTTTTAATATTTAAAGGGGACGTCCACCAAAAGAATATATTAAGCATGCTCATTTGATTTTTTTAAATATTCATATGTCCTTTGAGCTTCTTTCAGAACTTTGCCAAGATATTGGTTTGTGTTTTATTTATGTACTCTTTGTAGTGGTATATCATTTTATATGTAAAGTACAAAACATTATGTTAAGTTATGTATTAGTCCTGTTGTTTGTGAAGGACATTTGGCACTAGAACTGGTGAAAATAGCCTCCTCCGTGAGAGTTTTGCTCCATCTCCTGACCATGCTGCCTCACACCTCCAGGAGACACCATTTTGGAGGAGACCTATGACCACATGTTTACGGTCACCAGCCGGCTCTCACTCACAGTCACCAGGGAGGACGACGGTGTGCCAATCGTCTGCATAGTGGACCATCCGGCGGTGAAGGATCTCCAGGCCCAGACGTACTTGGAGGTGCAGTGTGAGTACAGCTGGCCCAGCTCTGAACTCCATCCTCACCATACCTATGGAACTCCACCCTCACCTTGCCTGTGGATATCCACCCCCACCTTGCCTGCCTGTGTCACCCTAACTCCACCTCCACCCTGAAACCAAGCCACTTCACGCCTAGTGACCGCTTTGGCCCTTAAGTGTTAAGAGGGAGCCTGAACTGTTTAGGGCTGTGTAACAGACTCTTATATAAGCGTATTGATTAAAAGCAGCAGTGTATCTAAGTGTATGTTCTCTGGTGAGTCTGGTAAAGGTTAACCTACCCTTTTGCAGCAGATTCGTTTATTCTGAAAGAGGAGGATCTCTCTGACCTTTCCACATAAAAGACAGGAAGGATCAGCTTCGCCACAACAGCTTGACATTTTTGCAATCTTGGATTACCGCTGATAAGGGGAGGGGGGGGGACGTTTAGCGCACTGCTAAATTATCGGCCAGGGTCTCGGCACTGGAGTCCCGCCAGGAGAAGGAGGTGTTCTGGGGGCGGGAGCAGCACTTTAAAGTGGAGCTTGAGATGGGGGGGGGGGGGCAAGTTCAGTGGACTTGGGGGGAGCGTCCTGTGAAAGCTCCAGGAGCCAACTCTGCCGGTGGCCAAGTTGTGATTCGCGAGTCACTCGACACGTGGGAGTGTGCGGGCCACTGAGATGGATGACGTGATCTCTGCAAGGCAGCCGACTGTCGCTTTGGGTGCTGAATATTGGGGGCCGAATGCACAGAAGACAAGGCAAGAGTGTCATATGCAGCTATCTAAATTGGACTGACAGATTTCCTATTGAATTAATCGTCTTGTAACAGGTGTCCGCGTGTGTCTGCGCTGGTCCTCAGAGACCCCCACGCCGTCCACATTCGCGCTTCACCCAGCCACCAGCATACCTATACCAGCTCTTTGGTGTTTTTGAGGGGTGAGAGGGAGCAACGTGGACTGCCTGGGGGTCCCTGGGACTGGCCAAGAAACACTGATGACTTGCAGGTGGCAGCATGTCGGGGTGACAGGGCACCTGGAGTGTGACACAGGGCACTTTTCTGGGACCAAAACATGGCATGATAGGACCACATGTATCTTCAGTTGAAACTTCTGGACCTCTTTCTCAAGGGATTAAAAGTATTAAGCTCAGATCCTTCAAGGACAGGGCTGTCTTTTTTGGTGCCCTTCTTATTCAGTTACAATTAAATTAATTTGCCGTCCACAATTAGGCGGTCGTGTCGGCCTTCAGATGAACGCTTGATGTCTACACTTGCCTGCTGATTATGAAGGATGGTGAGGCTCCCTACTCGTGGTTTTGTGAATTTCATTTGGCGCAATAGATTTCTGCATGATTAAGCAGATCATCCTGTGGGTGGTGTGGATTTTCACATCTCGTCCAGTGAAATACAATTAATATGTGTGTGTGTGTCCTACAGTATAATAAAAACCTGTTATTTTGACATTGTGAGGACCATTTTTCAGGTCCCTACAAAGATCTGTGAATGCCAAAAGTCTCATATTTTGTTTGGTTACTTATGGTTACAGTTAGGGCTGGGTGGGGGTTAAGCTTGTCATGTTGGGATCAGAGTTTCCGGCAAAGATATGAGTGGAGAGTCCCCACAAAGATATAACTACAAACCTGTGTGTGTGTGTGTGTGTGTGTGAGAGAGAGAGACAGAGTGAGAGTGTGTGTGTGTGTGTGTGTGTGTGTGTGTGTGTGTGTGTGTGAGATTGACCATTGTGGTTGTATTGCAGTGACAATGTGGTGATGTGTTACATCTCACACTGTAAGCGCGAAAGTGCTTCAGCTGGATTTAAACATGCTCACTCATGCATGTTATATGCACTTGAGACGTCAAAATAGGTTCTAGCCCTGCACCAGAAGATCCTTGTGGTTTGGAAAACTTCACGCTATCTCAATTCCTGAAACCAATCAGTCTAATTCTCTTACAACTGCAGCCCACACTGGACAGTCAGTTTAGTCTCTTGGAATGACACAGAGTTCCTTTTTAATTACAGTGTAAACTTACACTAGTGCTTGTTGATCATCTAGACAGTCACACACCCTATCATCACAGCACTGTGGTGGAAGAAATAAAAAATTATGCTGTCTGTTTTTAGAGATTTTATTTCCCACTTAGGTCATATATATGCTTTATGAAGCCACCATTGAGTCTTTTTTGGGGTGACACTGGGCTATTGACCAATTCCTGCTGGTTGTAATATATAGCCTATCTTAAGCAGTGATAAAGGTGAAGATGAAGTTCATGGGGGGTGCAGGGGGCAGAGAGGTCCGTACAGTAGATCCAGAAAGTAACCTTGGATCATCCAGGCTGAGCCAGTAACTTGGACCTTTGATCATCCTGTTGTACAACCCACCAGTTTAGTGTTTTTTGTTTGTTCAGGTGACCAATGGAGAATGATCTCGCAACTCAAGAATTTGTTTTCACAGTGCTGTAATGTGAGAGACTCAGCCAGTCTGTAAATACAGGGATTGTGTGTCACTCTTTACGTGCGCGTTTCTGTATGAGAACAAATGAATGAAATACAATGTTACTGTGTCTACTGAGCACACAATTGGTAGTGTGTCCTCATGCTGATCTCCTTAAAGCAAGACTAAAATTACACCTTGTTAACGGAAATCAATTTGTATTGTTCTTGGGATGCCGAAGCATTGTGGGTAATAACTATACGTGTTTATATAAACACCTGCAGGTTGTAGCTTTGCTGAGATTCAGCTGCAGGTACCCAGAGTAACACGTCGGTTTGCACTCATGAATTGTTCTTCCTGCCGGACAGACAAGCCCGAAGTGAAGATCATTGTGGAGTTTCCCGAAGGCTTGACCAGAGAAGGAGAGAACCTTGAGCTAACCTGCAAAGCCAAAGGCAAACCTCAGTACGTCCGCTCTGTCGCCACAAATAAACACCCGCTTGCTCTCCTCTTTGGGAACGGCTCATAAGTTCAAAGTCACAAGCAGATCACCCCAGATTTACTCTGTCCCCGTGGCCGATGGTCAGATCCGTTTTGCACGTGGTCAGTGTCAGTAAGCAATGTAACATTGGCACTGTAAGTCATCTGGACGCAAAGCTGTTGTTAATCTAATATATACTGATGGGAAATGTTCCCTAAAGCAGCCTTGGCAATAATGATGAGGTCGGCAGTATGGACTCAGCCGAGCAAATACCCCCTGTGTTTTCGGTCTTCCAGGCCACAGCAGATTAACTGGGTGAAACTAGACGACGATGTTCCCTCGCATGCAGTAATAAAGGGCTCGGACCTGCTCATAGAGAACCTCAACAAGTCGTACAACGGCACGTACCGCTGCGTGGCCACCAACTCCGTGGGCGAGTCCTATGATGATTACATCCTCTACGTCTACGGTATGTAGGTCGGGGCCCGGCTCCGGAAGAACGGGCTGCTGCTCCTCCTCCCAGTGTGTCAGAAATATTATATGATGTTGTTCTCCCAGTCTGACCCAAAGAGGTTTCCTACCTCGCGGGAGAACGCTGCCCCCCCTTTTGGCTCTGGATGTACTCTGACATCGCCTATTGTATTATAAAGCCTCTGCAGGGATGGGTTGGCACTACTTCTTTAGCACAGGATCAATAGATTGAAAAAAATCAATTTTTGCAAAGGTTATATTTCTGTGAGAACTGAAATACCTGAATAGGTGTTCTATAAAAGACTTCACAATGGATACAATAGAGGGGCACACTTCAGCAAGGGCTTAAATCCACATTGGCCTTTCTTGTACAAAATTAGCAAATGGAGATGTGTATGGACCAGATCATTGTGATGTTTTCTTTGACAGTAGATGAAACGCTGTCAACTAAAGGCACTGCTTCGCCGGAGCCAATAGGCTTGTATTTTCTAAGAGAGTACCTATCATTAGGAGAGCAGGGACAGGATTTAGGGGTAATTTAGGTGCAGAATGAGTGAGGATGAGGTCCAGGGATGCTCTCATATGGATGAAATACCCACTAGGGGTCAACCTACTGCTGTAGTCCATCATGGATTAGAACTATTACTGAGGATGAGGTATGGATGAGATTGTTGCCATGGGTGACTCTTGTCTTCCTGTCTTCCAAGTCCAGTTTTTGGATGGGGGCTCATAGCTGTTGTCCTGGTTCCTTTGGGACTCATAGCTTATGCCCCGGTTTAGATGGGACTGGTAGCTGAGGTCGCAGGACGCAGTCACGGAGAGCTTGTCCATACTCTGTGACTTTGTGAGTGCTGCTCCTGGCCTGCAGTGGGTCTGATTCAGCATGACCGTTCTGTTATCTGAGACCAGAATTTTTCTTGCAATTATTTCAAACCCAGCCTACCTGCTATAGATCTGCCCATCTACCAAAATACAGAGCAACAGATCATACCATTCACCAGAATTCGTGAAATCCGAAAACTGTGCCATCAGCAACAGCGCTAACCACAATTCTTCTGCGGAGAGTGGCCAGTGAGCCGAGATGGGGGCCGTGATGGATGTGCCTGAGCGAGCTTGTGTCTGAGAATCACCGCTCTCGCTGATGGGGCATGGTCCCTAATCTGGTTACGGTGGAAAAATGGATTCTTTGAGATGCATCTCAAAAGCAATTTACACACCCACGTTAAGAGCCCTGGAGTGGGACAGTGCCCCGGCTCTGAGGAGCCTATAATGCATTTAGACTTAGTCCTAACCTTATAAAAGTGGTCCTCAGTCCATCCTCAGTGTCTCGCCTTAACTAACGTTTCTTGTGAAATGGGACGTTTTTGGGATTTCTTCCATCAGCGGTCGCTTGGGGCTTGGTCACTCAGCAGCAGACCATTGCTGTAGATATTGTATGACAGAGAAGCTCACATGGGCGTTTATGTAACTTCCTGTCTGTCTGCGGGGCCGCCTGCACCAGCACCGCCTGCTAACCCGTCGTGATGACTCGTGGCAGCCTGCTTACTTTGCTCTTCTGCTTCTCCTCCTCACATGAATAATGTAGTCGTGCCTAAGTCCCAAGGCGGCCTGCGCTCTCTGCCATAATCACAGAAAAGCCAGATTTCCTTTTAGGAGTCTGTGACAGGGTCCAGACTCGCCGGCGGGCCGCCACTGTATAGGAACAAGGATACCAGCAGACCCCAACCCCCGTGGTTTCGGTGAGGCCATCCACATGTCCTGTATGCTGACAGCTCGCCTTTTCTCTTTTGCTTTCGGCAAATTTGAGCACAGGCGCTTTCCCTCTCCCAGCCTTCGCCGGTGACTCATTCGGGTCACTTAAATCAATTCGGTGGAAGGAGAAAGTGTCTGCCGCTCTCTTTTTTGTATTAAGTTTTAACTATAAAGTCTCCGAGGTGTCTGTGTGCTGGCCTGTGCCCGGCCATATTCAATAACGTGGCTGTGTCAGTCTATAGAAAAAATAAAAAGCATTCCCTTGCAGGCGTACATTTCCATGGGCAGCTTGACAAACATTTGAAAGTCAAATTCCTCACATTTTTTGATTTGCACTCCATCCCGTGTATCTTTGTTTTTCAGGTTTCCCATAAGGAGATGTAGGAAGAGTCACTGTTGTTTCTGTCTGAGTTCACTTCAGAGCACCTGGACTCTGCAATATGTAGTGCTCCTTTATTCCCCAGACAAATTGTCTGCTCTGTCTATCCAATATCTTCCCCAGGATAAGTGACAGGACAGGCTGCCTTTGAAAATTAAGCTCACCCAGCCTCTCACGCATGGGTGTCACTTGAACTGCCCGAATAATACAGTGACCTTCCACTCTACTCACCCACTGTAGAGTCTTCTGTCCTTTCTGTTTTACACTTGAGCTTATTATCTTTAAACTGTTATTACACATTTTTCTGGTGAGATAGATGTGTTCACCTAGATTGTGTTGTGTGTTTTTTTCGCAGAGCTCATTCCCTATTAGCCTACTTCACAGAGGGACTGTCTGAGCAGAGATTGGTCATCTGTTCTGTCAGGCATCACGGGCTGATCTTTGATTGGCTGCTCTAACACAAACAGCCGGGTCTCAGAATGTTCTGCCTGACACAGATGCATTAAGTGGCACTAATCATGGCATATGACCATAAATCATCTACTGGCCACTTGGGGCACAGACAGACACACACACACACACACACACACACAGAACCTGTAGGGATAATAAGAAGGGTTCACAAGGAGGTCCAATCCTCCATTAGCCTGCCCTGGAAATGTCCAGCCCTCGCTGTCCTCTGGGATGTCCCCGAACCCAGGCAGACGCAGATTTAATGAGCCTCCTCGTTAGAGTCCAAACAGTTGGATCGATTCACGATCAGTCCCCAGTAGACATCAGTAAGCTCCGAATCCTTTAAGAGGTCGTGGCTAATTTGTTTGTAGGAGCCTGTTGCAGCTTTCATGTATTTGGCCCTTCTTAAGCAGAAGCTGGGCAGGGCATGGCTGACATTCACACCATATATGGGCGTGTATATCACAGAATTTTATCAATGTGTTGCGTATTTGTCCCAGACAAAATTTTATAGTTATCACATTAATGTTGAATATTATTTTTATGCTTTAAATGCATATTTATTCAAATTTATCTCACTGCAGGTGCAGGCTGAGTATTTTAAGTACCTTTATTTTCATTTAACTCTTCCCCCCCAGATC
>JAODUD010000036.1:12700156-12711740 GCA_026784285.1 Stomatorhinus walkeri
GGGGGGGGGCACGTCAATCTGGCCTGTGGGCAGGGGATAAGACAGGAGGGGGGAGGGAGGAGAGCTTTGTCAGCACACCATGTATACAACGACACCTGCAGGGCCAAGACATAATGAATGCCTGCTTTAATGTGGAAAAAAACCCCTTAATGTCTCTCATTATTTACTTCCACCTGCAGAGGGGGCAGTGAGGGAAACAGAGCTAGCACATAATTATTACATTTGTCAATTTAAAATTATGTAAAGTCCTTGCCCCACATCTCTCATGGGCGACTCATGTGATGAGGACACAGTGAGATCTATCCAGAGACGCGCTCACTAACCATCTTGCCATTTTTCCCCTCAATATAATCTAATGGTGTCCAAAGCCAACACAACAGTTTAGCCTGTGGGCACAGAAGGCACTATTAGGAATAACTAGTGTTTGAATAGGCCCATTTAAGAAATCTTTATCAGCTCTGATAACCGTCTCGTGGTTTATTTCACTTGAGCTCCCCAGTAAAAATGATTTTTATCGTGGAAAAGTAATTAGCGATGCCAAGAGAAAGGCCTGCCCGCATTTCTAAGGCTTTCTAACGTTAAGCAAGGCTCAGTATATAGACAACAAGGCCAGCTCCTTTTTCTTTTTTATGGTAATGATTACAGTGCATTCCATGTAGTCGAAAGGATTTCAACCTTGTGACGCTCTTAGCGTTCACAGCAGAAAGGAACCGAAATGGTGAGAAAGATCCGGAAGGACAACGGGAGGAAGATCTGTGACCCCAAGCATGGGGGCAGGGGTGTGTCTATCTTAAATCCAAGCTCTGCTTCATAACCAACTGGATCTTACATGCTCGTTTCCCCTCCCCGCTGGCTTTTAAAAAATATACCTTATATTTAGCAACGCACCTGTGGTGTGCATTATCTTCCTGGTGTAAATGGTCTTTTGCGAACGAACTCATCCGGATGAGACCAGTGCAAACGCCTCAGAAGGAGCTGTGCACATTAACAATCAGGATTCTGCCACTGCTAACCAGGATTAGCAATATGTCACTGGGAAACATTTATATCAGCGACCCAGAATCAGCATTCTGCCACTGGGTAGTTTTTATATTAGCGACCCAGGATCAACATTCTGCCACAGGGCAGTTTTTATATTAGCGACCCAGGATCAGCAATCTGTCACTGTGTAGTTTTTATATTAGCGACCCAGAATCAGCATTCTGCCACTGGGTAGTTTATATATTAGCGACCCAGGATCAGCATTCTGCCATTGGTAGTTTTTATATTAGCGACCCAGGATCAGCAATCTGCCACTGGCAGTTTTTATATTAGCGACCCAGGATCAGCAATCTGCCACTGGCAGTTTTTATATTAGCAACCCAGGATCAGCAATCTGCCACTGGGCAGTTTTTATATTAGCAACCCAAGATCAGCATTCTGTCACTGGGTAGTTTTTATATTAGCAACCCAGAATCAGCAATCTGCCGCTGGGCAGTTTTTATATTAGTGACCCAGGATCAACATTCTGCCACTGGGTAGTTTTTATATTAGCGACCCAGGATCAGCAATCTGCCACTGGGCAGTTTTTATATTAGCGAATCAGGATCAACATTCTGCCACCGGGCAGTTTTTATATTAGCGACCCAGGATCAGCAATCTGCCACTGGGCAATTTTTATATTGGCTACCCAGGATCAGTGTTCTGTCACTGGGCATTTTTTACACTATCAAAGCAACGTATCACTGAACATTTTTGAACAATAAGCTGATTGTCTCGGAAAGCAGCTTAAAGACACTGTAACAGACAAAGCAACGCCTTACATAAATCCTTAAAAGAACATGCAATTAAAGTATCTGCATAAAGCAAAATCATTCCATTTTCTTGTTGGGTCCTAATTTATTAAAACAAGAATAAAAGATTAATTAAAAGTGGTCCTTGCATTAACGATCCCTCATCAATATCGATTTCTGAGTAATGTGCTGATCTGTTGCATCACACGGACAGAGAATGTCAGGCCCTTCTCTTCTCCATGGATAATCAGGGCTGCTAAAAGCCAACTGGGAACAATGGCCCTCTGATCAAAGTTCACGCGGCTTCTGGCTGAGGCGGCCGTAAAGGTCACGCGGACCTCACTGGCCCCACTGCCACCACGGGTCCCTTAGCCCAGACAGGGCTACCTCTGAGCGGCGGGCTGACGGGGGTCATTAAAGGTCGACGGGACCTCATCAGCATGAACAAAGCGGCAGGGTGCTCACCGCCATTGGGCGGTCACGCTTCTGATGGCAGGCCGAGGCTGGAGGCTTTGGGTCTGGCCGTGACTGATGCAATCATCAGCAGTACCAGGTGTCAAGTTTCATTGTCACGTGTGTTTGTGTGCCACAGTTGCAGCGTAGGGGACAGGTGCATGAGGAGACAAAAAGCAGTGCATCATGGGACAAGAAGGTAGTGCAATATAAGTATAGGTGAACAATAAATACGCACTAAATAGCCAATGCAGTATGAGGATAAGGATGTGCAAATTGATACCAGTATGCTGACAAAGTGCAGAAATGTGGTATATGAACAGTAATGTGCAAATAGGTATGCAGTCGGGGGGATGGATGCAGGTCACTGGGTGTTTAGCGGCCAGGCTGCTTGGGGAAAGAGGCTGAACTGCTGGTGCGAGAATGTGAAGAGAGCTTAGGAAGCTGCAGGTAACACATTCTCAGAGTAAAAGTACCTTAACATATAAGGTCAAAATGCCTCTGAGACTGCTGACAGGTTAAAGGTTGCCGTCATGAATTCCGGAGGTAAGTTTTATACCGACCTTAAGCTTTCAAAGCACATTCACTCAAATGTCTCAAATTGCATCATATTACATGAGATGTTAAATGTTGATCATCATGACAACATTTTCAACAACATTTTTCTCCACTCTTTTTGAAATCAATGAATGTTTTTAACTTCTATGTTAAGCACTTGCTTTTAGCAATTAGCTGTTTTATTTCCTTGCTGTAAAAATCTGTGATTTTGTGAAAGATTCGCCCATGTAAATATTCATAATAACTTCCATTTATGATATGAATTTCAAAGAGTTCTTCTACAGTGCTGTAAGAATTCCAGATTAAATCGGCATTAGGCAAAGCAATTGCACTGGCTTCTGCTGAAACTAGTGAAACTTGTGCTGGTACTAGTTTTCACCAATTTTAGCAGAAAAACGGTTTCTGCTAAACGGATCTAAAAGATCTGTATCCCAAATTTTAATTTTTTTTATTGTTGATTGTTGTGTTAATGTACGTATATCAGTTTAGATAAGACATAGTATAATTTAACAAATTAGTATACGTATTATATGTAAAAAATACGTACAATAGTCAGCTGACTGTAGTACTTATGACTTCATGCTGTACCCATTTACTTAAACTGCTTTGCTCCTATAAATACTGCAGTAATTATTCGTCAGCATACCCAAGCATCCCTCTGTTTACTTCTGAAAATTGCATATGACTGCCTTTATGTGACTGCCTATAACTAGAGTATTATAATGAGAAGTGGAGCAGCCACAAATGGTTTGACCTATATGGTTTTATTTGCTTTCATATGATTATGGTTTTATTCTCACTAAGAGAAAGAAGCATGAAATTATGAAACAGTATGAAAAAGTTAATGTAATAAAGGGAGACTGATGAGATAAAACTAATTAATTCTCCTCCATCGTTCAGAAAGAGCATAGGAAATTTCTGGTATTGAATCTGCTAAATACAAGAGAATCTTGCAGAAAGAATAAACATGGACATGAATACAGGTGGAGTGTCAGAGCAGTTACACAGTAACTAATGATGAGTAAGTAATAATCACTAAATCACTAATAATCACTTAAAACCCTTAAAATATGTAATATGGTTGAAAGAATGAGCATTTGAAATTAAGCTCTGTTGTATTAATGTGAAATCCATCCAGGGCCTATGGGCACAAGGCAGGGAACAACCCAGGATGGGGGTGCCAACCCATCACAGGGCACTAACCCATCACAGGGCACACTCACACGCCAGTCATTCACACATGCACCCCTATGCACAATTTGGTAACTCCAATTAACCTTTTTTGGACTGTGGTGGGGAAACCCCACAATAACACAGGGAGAGCATGCAAACTCTACACACACAGCCAAAGAAGAGACTCGAACCCTGATCCCAGAGGTGTGAGGCAACAGTGCTACCCACTGCACCACTGTGCCACCCCAAATGTGAGATCATATGTGAAAAAATGATTCTAAACATACATGAGTGATTAAAGACTATTTCTTCCAGGGAATGATATTTCAGCTGTTCCAAGGTGGATGTGAACATAAATGCAGAAGTTATGGCATGCAGAATACTCTTTATGGCATGCAGAATATGCATTAAACCCTTTCATGTTTTGAACAGATCAAAAGAGTTTTTTAAGACTGAGAGACTGTATACTCTTGCTGTTATTGTACCAGTGGACAAAGAAGACTTTACATTCGGGGACTGACAATCGATGCACATTTTTCCTCCCTCCAGCATTCTGGCAGTACCACTACCGAGAAAGTACAAGACAGGGTTGCCTCTTTGTTTGTAGACGTGTTGAATGTTTATCAAAAAATATAAGTACATGCATACATCACAACACTTTATATTATGGTAAGAAATAATGAGCATTAATTTGTTTTAATTGCAGGTCACTGGCTGTGATGTCTGAAAGGGACAGGAAACCAGCCCCTTTGGAGGGCCAGTCTTCACTGTGTTTGCCTGGCTGTCCCACACCAAGCAGCAGGGGCAACAATGTGGAACTGGATCCTGCTGTGGTGGAAATGCCGCATGCTGTGGCGGACAGATTAAGGGGATATACTGCCAGGCCACGCAGAAAGCAGCAAGGAGGAGCCGTCGGTGGAGAGAGTGAACCGGGAGGACGTGCTCTCAAGCCCCAGGGCCAGGGCCAGGGCCTCCCCCCCCCCCCCCCCACCTCCTACAATGTTATGCTCTGGGAAACACCACCCATGTCTGAGGTTACCTTCGCAGAGGCTAAAATCGACAAGCAGATCGGCCACAATACCAAGGCGGCTCTGGCAGCACCGTCAACATACAGAGTGAAAGTAAAGGGTTCCCCACTGGGAGGGAATTTGGGGGGGGGGGGGGCAACAACCCCGTACCTCACACTCTAGGCTGCCCCCGGCTGATTTTTTTTAGCAACAAAACACATAGATCTATTGTCCACTCCAAACCATTTATTTAACAATTTTGGTTAAATTATCTATAATAATATATTGGTATAATTCCCCCTCCCACTGAATGGCTAATTTTACTGACATCACTCTCCACCCCCCGCACTGATCAGTAAGTTTTACCGCTGGTCCCCTGCACTTTGATTAGCATATTATTGATGTTCCATCGTTTTCAATTCGCTCTCATTTCTCTTTTAGCTCCAGAAGACAGCTTACTTAGGGGCCCCCTACCCATGTTAGCCTAGGGCCCCCAGAAAAAATTGTCTGCCCTTAGTGCCCATACTTGGTACACATAACTAGCTATGTAATCAATGACAAATATGTGGAGCGGTTCCTTCACTTGGCAGGAGGTGAACGTCTGCTTCAGACAGGGTTTCTGCTGCTCAGGCACAGGCCAGTGTAGCAATGCTTTATTATTTAGCCAATGCCAGTAGCCCCATCAAAACCAAACCTCCCATAATCCCATCCAATGGTGGGAATGGACTCAAGAGCAGAGCATTTGGTTTCTTACGAAGGATCCTGAAGATCAAGCTAAAGACTAAGACACTTTAAAGCCATTAACAGCCCAAGAATCAATATTTTAAGTAAGATATATTAGGCTCTTTGACATAACTAGACCTCCATAGTCAGCACTACACATTTGATTACATATATGAATCACCTGTGATTACTCAGCAGCAAACACATAGTTATCTAATTGAACAAGTATCAATCAGCAGGTAAATAGTTATAATGTGTCTTTGTGAGGGATGGAAGAAATCACCGGTTGCCCCGCCCCCCTGGGATATGACCCGCAGTGCTCTCGGTGAGTATACATTACATGTTGCGTAGTGATCCTCCAGGTTGCTGTAGTGGAATATGACACACAGGCAGTTTAAAAGGCTAAAGATGTGTGAGAGAGAGCAAGTTGGAATTCTAACAGCAGTTTCCTCTTGCAGGTCAGGTTGAGACACTCTCTGTTCCTCCCACGGAGGGACATCGACCCACTCGTACCCCGAGAGAGGTGCAGATGGTATTCCCATCTTAGCAGGAAATGTTCTCCAGTATCCAGAACCCAGTACAAAGGTGTTTGCTGTAGCTGCTGAGTGAGCAAGGCCATTTCCTCACCATCAACAAAGTAAACCGCAGCTTTAACCAAAGACAATGCCCTTGCTTTTTTCACTTTGATGACAGGTTAACTCTATCAGGACTGCATAGACTGATCAAAACCCTAAATACTGCAAAACTGGAATAAACCTGATACCTACTAATAGCAATCATATGAGCAAGAGAACGAAACTTGAGGATCATTCTTTTATATTTAGTAAGGCTTTAATACTAGTGTTACATGTTGTTTTTCAGCTGTGAGCAAACCCATCAGAGGTTGTACAGCAGGATAAGGAAGAAACAAGAGAGGCTCATTCAAAGGATGATGGCAGTGGTGAAGCACCAACCCTCGGTAAGCTTG
Organism: Stomatorhinus walkeri; assembly: GCA_026784285.1. Taxonomy (NCBI): domain Eukaryota; kingdom Metazoa; phylum Chordata; class Actinopteri; order Osteoglossiformes; family Mormyridae; genus Stomatorhinus; species Stomatorhinus walkeri. The sequence continues at coordinate 12,706,810 of JAODUD010000036.1, forward strand.
ACCAGATAGCTCACACACAGATGTCCAGAGACAGCAAGCCTTTAAGTACAACATCTACCTCAATCTAAGAAAAGGTGACTGGAGAGAAGGTGATAAGACAACACAGAACCTCAGAGAGCTGACTGTATAATCCTATGATATCAGAGCCAAGATGGCCAGTTATCTGGGGATTACAGTCTAGATCCTCCACAGTAACCAAGTGTAAAGTGCTCATCTCCATCACTGAGTGCCAAGAAGCCAGCCGCTGTCACTTATAGGTCATATCAGGACCTGCAGAACCCAGTGTGGGCCAGCTTCACTCTCAACATGGAGATGAAAGAGCTGCTCATCACAGCTGGACTGCAGGAGCGAGTGGTGCAGGTGAGTTGGTGAATAGGTGTAGTTGGTTAGTGGACAGTGTAGAGCCCTTCTTCCTCTGTGTTTTGCTCTCCAGAGTCGGACAAAGCGACAGTACAGACCAGAGATATCTACCTGAATCTAGGTATGAATGACAGGGGCAATGCTATTTTATCACATGGTGTCCAATGCAGCCATATTTGTATCTTTAGCATGTGTTCTTATATGTTCGTGTGTGTGGATTAGGTTTATATTACATTGTGGGGACCAAATGATATTTTGACATTGTGGGGACTATTTTTCAGGTCCCCACAAAGATCTGTGACTGAAATCAAAAAACTAAAAATGTCTTGTATTTTTGTTTGGTTCCTTATGGTTAAGGTTAGGGCTGGGTAGGAGTTAAGGTCGTCATGATGAGATTAGAGTTTTCCTCTTAGAAATGAATGGAGAGTTCCTACAAAGATAAAATTACAAACCTTGGTGTACATCCCAGTGGGCATGACAGATCTTCGCCAGTTCTGGTTGGCCTACCTCTGTGACCCAAGTGATTCTGGGCAAATCCACAGTGAAAGTGCATCAGCGCTGGTTAAACAGTACACTGCCCATACCTTCAGATGGTGGGAAATCAGGTAGTAGTAAGAATGAATGTAAGTATTTTTCTGCAGACACTAGGAAAGATTCTTGCTGGGGGAGGTGAGGAACAGTTACTGTGGAGTGTCTGACCAATAGAGGAGGCTCAACCCACTCACACGCCGAGAGTCTTAGCAGGAAATGTTCTTCCACCACCAGAGTCTTGCCTAAACCTGTTAGCTGTATCTGCTGAGTGAGTGAGGCCCTTTTTCCTCAGTCAACAATATAAACGGCAACTTTCATTTCAGGCCATTCATTCTATTTTTAAAAATTGAAATTAAATTTTCAATTTGATTTCACTCTGTATTATGTTGTGTACAAAACTCAATACAAAAATATAAATACAAAAAATTTTCATCAGAAAAGTGGGATGTCATGTGACCTTCCTGTTTTTTGGGTCCTGGTTCCTGTTGCTGCATTTTCAGTGTTCTGCACTGCACTTTGTGCCACTGGAACTGGAGCAGGCAGCAGTCCATGGGTTACCTGTGCTGCCTTTAGGAGACCTGACATTGTGGATGGATGGCCCAGTTTTGGTGCTGCTTTGGACTATATTTGTGAAATCTGTCTCTTTAACCCACTGCTCTGAGTCCTAGTCAAGATAGATTTATGCAGCACTCAGTTTAATTTCATTTTCCATTATGATGAAATTCAGGGTCGTCAAGTTTACACAATACCAGAAAATGGTCTCTGTGCATGTATATAATTAGACCTTCCCTGTCAACAGTGATTCTGTCACAGGCATGACCATCATTGTGCCAAAAAGTACATTACACCTACCGCAATTAAGTTGTCATTTCTCAAAGTGAATTTAAGACTAATATGGCTCATCTGTTTTCAGGTTGATTGTTCATGTGTCGTTGAATGTAGGTTTTGGTGAAGACACAGTTGCAGAGAGAGGGGTTGGGTGTACGAGGACACAACAGGAGAGACAGCGCAAGGGATGGATGTTTTTATTGTTGCTGCTCAAGATGGGATTGGCTAAACTGAGTGTAGCATTAATGAACAAAAGCACACATAAAGGCACAAATAAAAAGCACATATACAGGATAAGACAGTGCAAATAAGTGATTTGTAATTTGTAGGCAGTGCATTATGGGAATGAAGGTACGTAAATTTGTGTGAGTATAGATATTGGTAAGGTGCACAGTATATTAACAATAAAGATGGCTGCGCAGACCAAGACCGAGATGGCTGCACAGACCAAGACCAAGATGGCTGTGCTTCCCTGTCAATGTTTAGTAAAAAAAAAAAAGGGATCAACTGAAAAAGTAGGGAAGACAATAAGCAGGATAGGTAGAGTTTTCCATTGTTCTGGAAGATTCCCTTGTGGCAAAAGCGGCTCTCGCAGCCTTACTGCTGATGTACAAAGACTGCAGGGGTCTAAGCTGATAAGGACAGAATAGCTGCCCTCGGATAGGGTATCTGTGGAGAGCATGCAAGCAGAACAAAACAACATTACAATGAATGTCTGGCCAGCAATGGATATACCCATTCACATGCTTCTTAAACATCTCTGTATTTGCATAATTTTTTCTTTACAGTTGCCAGAGATCGTGACTCGAAGCAAATAAAAAATTAAGTTTTAGATATTAAATGGCTTTGGTATCAGGCAGCATGAGAATGTTGAATATGTTTTATGAAAGAAAGTGAATATGGTGCCGAGCATGGTTAATTACTGCGATAAAACAAAAGCTCTCAGTGTCAAATTAATGGAATCATGCATAACAAAGGCAAGAAATTTGCCGTCAATCAGGCGTTCAGGCAGCTGCTGAAAAGTCTTCTTTCATTAAACTAGTCAGAATTGTAGATGAACACTCAACAAATGTTCTCACATCATCATTCGTAGTCGGCTGCCGTGATGCCTTTCGGCTTTCAGACAGATGCGTGGAGTTCCGTGACGTTCCGATGGCTTGGGACGCCTCGGCCATCTCTCCGGATCTGCTGGAAAATGGCTGGCACTGTTTGGTTGGGTTTACCGAGTTTGATCCTGGGGGGGCAATATTAGTATGCGCGCTGGCATTGACCACGGCGTGTGAGAATTCCCTCCTACTTCTGCCGCACATTCGGGTCACAGCGTCCCATTGCAGGGAATTAAATTTAATTATAGCGTTTGACTCTGCTGACTTGATGGCATTAGGTAAATTAGGGGAAGGCATTAATAGGGGTGGCTTCAATAGCTGGGACAATATTTATTCTGACTGCCTTTTGCAACTCCTCCCCCCAACCCACAGCCGGAAAAGGTGCGTGTATTATGATGGTACTCAGTTGATAACCATGTGAAGATGCCCTACTGACTGAAAGAAATGTAAAGGTAGGATTTTGGGTGGATTTCTGTAGAAGTCAGAGAATTGTACTGGAAGTCCTCTTAGCGGCAATGACGTTAGCGCACCAGAAGCCATAAAAGAAAGTCCCATGGATCAGTTCACACACATAGTCCAACTCACATTTTAACCCCAGTCATTTCATTAGCCGGGTACATATGTTCTGAATCACCAGCCTGTTTTTATACCCTTCTAGTTGGGAACATCAGCAGGTATTAAGGTTCCAGTGCTTTTTGCTATTTGCATCATTGCATCATTGCTATTTGGTTACATTTTATACACCATTTTCAATCACAGCTCAACAATGAAGGTATACAACCATATGAGTGTATACAGGGGTGGGGGCCATAGTGGCACTGACCCCAGCTGAAAGCTGATTGGCCCCAGGAGTGCCCCTCATTGGCTAATAATAAGGCTGGAGCCTCTGTATACTTTATGACCCTTAATATACAGTACCACCCACCCTAAAAACCCTAGAACTGCCCCGGATATGTCCCAGACAGAGTGACATTATGAACAGCAGGTGCAGAGAGCACCAGGCACGGTCATGTGATCCCTGCTGACATAAACATTCCAGTCAGGAAAACCTTCTCTACATGCCTATTTACTCACCGCGTTTGTTGGTATAGAAATCTATATGGCTAATTATGATTCTTCATTCTCAAACTGACCTCAGAGTCTGTCGATGGCCCCTCTTCCCCCAGCTAATCAGTCAAACTGCCATAACTCACTCCCATTCTGGTATGCAGTCCAACTCAAGTATTGACCATTTTTAAAGCAATTTCTGTAAGATTTCCTCCCTGGGTGTCTTTCTTCTTAAGAACGTCAGGGATGACTTGGCTTCTCCAGGCGCTCTGTGCTCGCAGATCTACGCTCGCCTCCTCGCCGTGTTATGTTATTGCCATCTGCTTGTCTCGTTCTTCAGGGTGGCCCCTTGCGGCTGCTCATTTCTGCTTCATTCTTCTCCTCTATTCTTGCTTATTAGCCCATCAGCTGCAGCCACTTCTCGGGCCCCTGGCCCCTGACAACACACGCCCTCGGCGCTCCCCTGTGCTCCCTCCGTCGTTATCAAGCAGAAGGAAAATTGGGAGACACACACAAGTGCATGCAGGCAGATGAACGACGTGCCAAAGCAGCCGACGGGTATGAGAGCAGAGAACAAGGTCAGGACCGGATCAGGCTTAGATGCTGGACGAGGCCCAAACCAGCTTGAAACAGCCACCAATCCATTTGCCAACTTCGGACACCAGCACTGCTATTTTGCCCACTGTCACGCACACACACACACACACACACACACACACACACACAGACACACACAGGTCTGTAACTGTATCTTCGTGTGGACTCTCCATTCATTTCTATGGGGAAAGCTCTAACCCCAACATGAGAACATTAACCCGTACCCAGCCCTAACCTAAACCATAAGTAACCAAACAATAATACAAGACATCTGGCATTTTTAATTTTTGGAACTGAAAAATAGTCCCCACAATGTCAAAATAACAGGTTTTTATTTCTTTTTGGGGAACATTTGATGATATAAATATTACCCACATTCACACACGCACACACACACACACACATGTAGGGTAAACATATCCTTATGGGGACCGCTCATTCATTTCTATAGGGAAAATGCTA
>JAODUD010000036.1:12713633-12735153 GCA_026784285.1 Stomatorhinus walkeri
CCCCCCCCCGCAGCTCAGACAAATTCAGGCCATGAATCCATCGCGCAAGCGGGCGTCTCGCTCCGAGCACGGAGAACAATATTGACCAAGTGTCTGGCAAAAAGCAAGCCTGTCTTATTATCTCTGTGGCCGGGCAGGAAGCCCGCTTGCCGGGTGCTAACAGCCCCCGCAGGAGAGCCGCTCAGTCCGAATGGAATGGCGCTCAAAGCCATGCTGCTGCACACAGACCCACTACAGGTGAGAGGAAACGTGACAATCCGCACACAGCGACCACTGGGTATCTGAAATATGATACTCCTATGTTTAGCATTAGCGATGTAAATCAAGGGTAGCTAGTTGCTATTAAAGGGTCATTCACGGGAGATTTAGATAAAAATACTTTTCTAGGAAAAGCTTGTATCCTCCAGACACATTCACATCCCTTCTCTGCAAACAAGAATAATTATCAGTCAACAATTTTCACAACTATCTTTTTTGTGTAGAGATTGTACATGTGTACTTCTCGTCACCTGCCGGGGACCGCGCACAATCCAGACATGTATGGTGATTGGGCTCTCGGAAATGCCCAGAGAGGCACGATGATGGATGACAGCGTGTGCCAGCCTTGTGCCCTGCGCTACCAGCACCCCCTTGACCATGATATCAATTAATCCAAGAAAGAGCAGGGGCAAATATTTATGTATATATTATTACATAATTCAGTTCATCTGTTAACGTTTCCCTGGTTAATGACTTATCAGGTAGCTATTAAGATACCTTGGACAGGAAAAATGCTTTCTGGAAAAAGGATTCTTTTGGAACTGAACTTTGTGTGAACAAGATCAAAGTAAATCCATTTGAATTAAACAAAAAAAAAATCTCGAAATTACACTCCTGTTACATAAGTGTAAGCATTCTGCATGATAATTTATTACTTGCTTATTGCAACTTCATACCTCATGGGATTTGGGTTCGAGTCTGGCTCCAGGCTCTGTCTGGAGTCTGTGCGTTCTCCCTGAGTGTTGTTTTCCAGTGGCCACCCTGTGCCCCCCCACCAGTGCAAAGCATCGTATGTGAATACCGATCACACACCTTGTGACAGACTGGCATCCTGCCCAAGGCATACGCTTCAGGCTGCAGTGATCCTATGATGTGTGGTTACAGGAAATGGAGAGATAAATGGTTAAATCATAATTATTACTGCGGAGGCAACTGAATAAACATTAGGTGAGAGGCGCCCAAAAGGACGATTAAATTCCCCTGTTACCATCTGGTCACAGTTTGAAACAAAGACATCTGTGGACTTGACAACATCTAAATATACAGGCACTCCGCTTACAGGCCGTGGGTGAAATGAGGACTCAGTACACTTCAAAGGTGAGCCGTATTTTCACAAGCTTGGCTGAGAAATGCTGTAGAGAATATTACACCCCACTACAGTGAATGTTATCAGCAGAGATGCACATATCAGATTGGTATCAGCCGACCCAGACCTATTTGACAGATCGGTTTTCGGCCATACGTGACCGATTCACGTCTGATACTTCCTCATTTTGTTTCTGGCAGTCCCTAAAAAGACAGCTCCTATTTTGTGTTAAATCTATTAAATCTATTTGCACAATAAATCGTTTTTTTTTTAGTTTTTTTTTTGCCACTCAGTGGGCAACAAAGATAGTATCTAAGTAACTAGTAGCGAATTACAGTCTTTGTAAAAACCAAGTTTTGAGAGGTCGGAGTACTGTTTAGTGGAAAATCCCACTAAAGAAATCACGCGCAATCGTGCGACACAAGGCGAATAATATGAAAAACAGCGATGGATGGTTTGGGAGTTGGGCTGTTTTGCGCAACCGCAACAGCTTGAGGGGCTGCTGTCGCAACGAAGTGCAAGTTAAGATGTTGCCAGTGGGAGAACAATTGTGGGGCATTTTAAGGATTCGCTTAAAACACGATGTACAAACGGGGGGGGGCAATGCATAATGTACGTTTCTAGTAGCCTAATTAAACATTTTTGGCATACGTTTTTTCATTTGTATTTACTCGTAAAATATTACTCTCTCTCTCTCTCTCTCTCTCTCTCTCTCTCTCTCACCCCACTACAGTCAATGTTATCAGCAGAGATGCACATATCAAATAAAGTATAACTATATATTATATATGTTAAAATATTAAAGTTAAGAGAGCTCGTATCGGAATCTGTATTGGTATTGGCAGCTGAGTATCGGAATCGGATCGGAACTTAAAATACGTGGATCCGCCCATCCCTATTTAACAGTGAAAATAATCGGTCACCACATGTTTTAATTTAGTAACTGTTTACTGGGCCCGTTTTAAGCGTGAAACCCAGTTCATAAAGTATATATATTTTAGTACACATGGGCTTAAGGCCTAATTTAATACAACTCTTTGCATATCACAGAAATCGAGACTAACTGCAGTTACATTGAAATACTTTTTCTATGGTTCTGACAGAAATTTCAAGTCTGAACTAAAGCAAAGAAGCATTTTTATTTCCCCTAAGGAACATAACGCCATACTTATATACGAGTCTTAAGAATCATTGATACATAATTTACTGCAGACTATCATTCTGCATCTTGCCCTAAATATTCCAGCATTTTCTCTGAGTAACTGTTTATATTTGATATCCAAAACGTGGACATATCAATCAACTTGTTCTTATATTCAGCTTTTAAAACACTACTTATCTTCAAATAGGTCTTTCAGAAAAAAAAAACAAACAAATATATTTCACTTTTCAAAATCTCTGCAGCCATTCTTAGCTAAAGTACCTTTCATTTTGGAAATCATTAGAATGAATAAAGTCAAGAACCTGTGAAATTAAAGTAGTAGTTTACTCTTCGACTTCTCAATAGTCAGTAAATTTCAGATTCTTTGAAGTGTTAATTTTAGAAAGTGAACCTACTGTGATGTTCCAGTCCATATGCAGCTCAAGGCGTCTCTCACAGAACAGGACACTATTAACCTAACGCTTTAAGATGCCTTAGAAGGCTAATGTCCTAATGGATAAGATTCATTTTTGCACAGAGATTCACAAAGGGGAGACAGCACCTCTCACTGGGCAGGGAATCCAACCCTAACCCTGCTTACACAATCTCACCATGACCACCTACAATTTCACCCAGACCCCCTACTTCCACTCCTTAAATAAATTAAAGCTAATGAATCCATGAGACTGATACAATGGTCTACAGAAACATTACACATCATACAATTCACAAGCGGAATCTAATTTTGAACAGATTACTAATGCATTTTAAATAGCTACAAAACCTGGCTTGTACCACTTATTGTGTAACTGCAAGTTGCTATCGTAATGCCAAGCTCAATTAGGAAAAGTAAAGTTTGTGTTAGCTGTTTTCTTTTATTAAAATTTCTACACGATGACTAGTTGTAGCATTACAGAATGCACAAATCTTCCTATAACCTAACCCTGAGTGATTTAGAACTGCATTCTGGGTAATATTTTTGAAGCGTGTCACACTTACGTAATACCTCATTATGTGTCTGTAATTACCATGCATGCTGCAGGAAGCCAGTCGCATGATGAAAGAGTCACAGTCCTGCAGGGATGGGATGTGTACACGAAAAGGCGACCAATTTCATCTAATGGCATCAAAACATATTAGGGCAATCTGCTACAGTCTTGTCTTGACCATTAAAAAGACTGAGTTACAGAAAAAGTGCTCTCCCTCTCCCCTCATACCAAACACAGCTTCCAGTGATCTTTTGAAGTTTATGTTGAAAAGAGAAAAGGCTGCTTTCTAAAAATTTAATTACTTAGTTTTATTTGGCCACACCAAACTGGGTCCCGATGTGGTCTATCGGAAGACCACAGGGGAATGTGATGGTGACGTAAAAAAGCAGCGTTTTAGCGTCAGTGAAGAATGATAAGAGGATTCTTTTAGTGCTGAATGTCATGTCTGGTTCCATTTAGGGAATGAGATGGACTGTGTTTTCAAAATGACCAGAGTACAACAGCCACTCATCTGATAAATTAGCCCTGTCGATTTTGACAAAACCACCAGCATTTCAGGTCTTAAAAAACAGAAATCTGATGCTAGACATTTATCAGGAAGAAATTGTTTAACAGAGCACTTAATAATGATTACACTAGAAAGCTGTACAACATAAATTTCAAATAAATCCATCCATCCATCCATGCGTTTGTGGTTGTGGGCACTGGTGGCTTAATGCTTAGGGAAGCTCACTTGTAATTGAAAGATTGCTGGTTCGAATCCCCGACCAGCAAGGCACCACTGTGGTACCCTGAGCAAGGTACAGCCTCCAAGCGCTGCTCCCCGGGTGCTGAATTAGCTGCCCCCTGCTATGTCACATTGTCACGTATGGGTTAAATGCAGAGGACACATTTTGTTGTTGTGTACTGTAGTGTGTCAACAATGGCAATTAATCTCTAAATTCATTTTGCAATATGGCGTCTGTCCCCAGGAGCACAACGCAAATGTTAGAGTCCAGCATGGATGGGATGCCAGGGCACACGCACACACAGTGGTATGCTACAGACATTATGCCTAACTGCATGTATTTGGACTGGGATGTGTGATTCGAATCGCGAACCTGGGATGTGTGATCCGAATCCCGAACGTGGGATGTGTGATTCGAATCCCGAACCTGGGATGTGTGATCCGAATCCCGAACGTGGGATGTGTGATTCGAATCCCGAACCTGGGATGTGTGGTCCGAATCCCGAAAGTGGGATGCGTGAGGCGGTAATGCTGCCGCATAGACGCCACGCCACCCCTGCAAACAAATAAATCACATTCTGGGAAAAAACCCTTAATTGTTACCCCTTTTATAATAATTATATAGAATTATATTCCTTCTTTGAATGGATTATTCAACAGTCAATATATCAGTGCATAGTTATACTTGGAATAAAATAGTAAAAAAAGTCTCACTTTAATACGGTCTTCAATGGTACGATAACATCAACTTGCAATGTAATATTAACTGAAATTCACATTTTATTTTAAAAAACGGAGCGTGAAAATCTTACAAGCACTAGCAGAGTCACACTTTCGCAGGCTGTCAGCTATTCCTGTTGACCCACTGGTATAAAAGCCTACTAAACATGTCCGGCTCAATGTGAAAATACAGTAACTGCAGGCCCGTAATTGCAATTAGTGCCATTTTAGAACACAGAGAAATCCATCAAAGCTGCGGAGGCCTTCCACTGTCAGGCAGAACCAGCAGCACATGACGCTAACCGCCACTTAATGTCGTGTGCTAATGCTGCCTGACAGCGAGACCATGGCGCCTTTGTAACAGAGTTATAACAAGTCATGCTGGGTCATAATCGCCGTCCAAAAACCTACGCACTACCCATCTAAAGCTAATGAAGAATATCAACAGTCAGGGCTCATAAATCTATGGATATCTTTATTCTACATATTCATTTTTAATTTCCCTTCAAATAAAAGTGTGGTGGAGAAATTACAAAAAAAAGTTTTACTCTCAGAATTTAAATATGCTTATTTTGATATTATTTATACTTTTAAACTGAGGCGGCTTCCCCCACATCATGAATAGCGCTGGAATCTTTTCATATTCTATGTATAAACAAATCATGATCTCTACTTGCTTTACTTATGAACGTATTTATTTGTTTTCAAGTGGACGCCTACCTCTGCATCTGCAATTGTAGCCAATTCATCACCTGCAAGCCACTGTATGATTCAATTTTAAAAATCAATAAAGAAAAACGTGAAACCGCCAATCTTGTTCAATGGTAGCTGCTACTCCATGATAAGGGGACAGTGCTTCAAAAGATCAGTGCATGAAGGGAATAATGGTTGTAAAAATATGTGCGTAGAGGTGAAGTGACACCAGACCGGCACCCGGGAGGTAGACTGTAACGGTGACTCCAGAAAGGCCTTCTGCAAGACGAGCTTGAGCTAGCCCAAGGCCCCCGGCAATGCAAAGGCGAACTGGCGCACTCTATTTCTCAGTCCTTTGATAAACTTTCTGAAATCTTAACGCCGAACACAGCACCACTTTGATCCCAGACACTGCGGACTGACAATCCGCCGGTTAGGCCTCTGTTCTGACACAGTTAAATGGGGAAATGCGTCAAGAGATGAGGCAATACCTGAAGAATATCAATGGCGCTATGATATGGGTGGGGGGAGTGCAGACTGACCAATCACAGTGAGTTTTGGGGCCTGTGGGCGGAGTCAGGCTAGAGTGACCACCATTGGGTTCTGTTGGGTAAGATCTAAATGACTTGGCCACCGTTCAACACAAAAAAGAAACAAAAATTGCCAGGTTCTCTCTGCACATCATGTTCCATACCCACTGACATGAGGGCTCATGTGCCCTAACACTGGCATAAAAAGTGACTCAAGCACAATGCGGGCACCAAGGTATTGGGTGCCGGCACGGGTCCCGCCTGACTTAGACACCTCCCCCCCCCCGGAAACGGCACCATCCTCCTTTCGGCTCACCCGCAGGTGCCTTGCTCCCCACGGGTGTGAGACGAGAGCCCGCTGGCGTGCGAAGCCAACTGCCTTCATTCACACTCCGAGTCCCAGGCGGCCGGCCCTCTTGGCTGATTGCAGGGGAGGAAAGGCAAATTTCTCAGCGAGTTGCCGGGAACAGCTCTCATTACGCAGCATGGAATAGGGTGCCGTGCAGCTGAAGCGGAAGGACTGCAGTCCGTCTCACCCCTCACTGCCTCACAGAGGATCTCAGATCTTAAATTCTAAGTAGCATCATCCAAGGCTTCAAACGACTGTCAGAGACAGTTCACCTTAAAATGAAAACCAAAATTAAGGATATGTCCCTGGTTGTCCAATCTGCTGCTATACCATAGATTGATTCCTTCAACCTTTTATTCTGTATGCGTGCCATTAGTACCTAAATTGTCCATTGAGCCTGTATGTATTTGTGCATCTGTATGTGTTTGCGTCTGTGTTTTTGTGTGTGTGCTCTGTGATGGACTGGAACCCCATCCAAGGCACACCTAAGCCTTGTGCCCCCCCCAGTTGACTGGATAGACGGAGGTTTACAATAAGGCTTTCCTGAATAACACAATACCCTCAGGCAAGAAATTTGTTTTAATGGAATTTTCATTTTCTGCGAAAAACACCGATCAATGTATGTCACTAGGGTTTTTTTCTCCACTAATGTAATAAGTTATGCCATAATAGTACACTAATGCACATGACAAAGCAGAGCACGGATATGGCACAGAGAAGCTCATACAGATCGCAACAAAACAGAGTGCGCGTGAAAGCGGCTCGGCCAGGACATTTAATTGTAGGCGAGAAAAGAAAAATGTTTTCTTTTAATCTATGCAGAAACCTGCCGGCTCCGCTACCACCCCACGTTTCCTCACACCATTACGTGGTCCACGCGCTTTGGCACGGCAGGCGACCTCCAAATCTTGCACAATTGAAGATGTTCAAGGGGAAAGAAGAAAAACATCACAGTGAGCCGAGGCAAAGGCGTCTCATAAGCCCGTTAGATGAGCCGCTCGCCCAGTGTCGACGCTTCGATCGACACCCCCCCCTCCCCAGGGTTATGATGTACTCAAGTGGCATTTATCGGCATGTGTGGCATGTTAAAGACATAATTCATAAGCTATAACAATCAGAACTGAAACATATATGGTAACATTTTACTGAACCACCCACGTCAATAATCCTCCCTAGTTCTGTATCTCCCCGGGGAATGGCTTTTCGTCTGAGGTTATTAACCTTAAACACGACCAGTGTTATGCCGAAAAAGGCATCCCTGCCACAGAATGCATGCCTGTCTCTAAATGACCGATTGGTCGCTGATCTGAAACGAGTTGAGCTACTTTGTCGAATTAGGCTACCGTAGTGCTAATCAATAACCTGACCCCCCCCCAAAAAAAAAAAACCCATAAAACCCTAAAATAAAAAATATATGTATAAAAAGAAGCAGTAGAGAGACTTTTCCCACGTATGAATCTTATTATGTGAATTGTGGGTAATCTGTGCTTTGTTCTTGTTTGTCAAGCTGCAGATTTGGGGTAAGCCAAAATTCCCCACAGTGGTTGCTAAGCTTCAAGTACCACCATATAGCTACAGCAAAAAATTAACAAAAACATGTGAAAACATTTGCACAAGACAGGCGCTGCGTGGTTTTTAAAAAAGGGTGACGTGCTTTGATTAAAAATGCAATTCTGGGAATAGCTTCAAACAGCATTGTAGGATATACAAGAAAAGCCGTTTGCATCCATCCGCCCCTCCATCTGTCTGTCCGTCCTTCCGTCCATCCATCTCTCCGTCCATGGGTTGGTGGATGGATGTAGCTTATCCTAGACAGCAGTGGGCATGACGCAGGAGCCCACAGTCAAACACTCGGGGCAATTTACAAATGCCAGTTCACCTAACAGCATGTCTTCAGACTGCAGGAGTAACGCGGAGCACCTGCAGGAAACACAACATTTGTCAATAACTGTCTGGACCACTGGTCGCCTCCTTCCCAGAATACCTTGCGGCTCTCAGGACCCGGAGCCCTGGACCCACCAGTATCATTACAATGCGAGTCACAGCTTCACTTTTTAACGGGATGCATTTCTGTTATTACCTTCACCATCTCAGTCGCGCCTAAAACAAAACAAAAACACCCCGTCGGAAGACGGAGAGCCTAACCATTCTATTTCCACAGGCCACTTTCAGGCAGAGCAAATTGAAATCCAAGGACAATTTCTAAGCAACAGTTATTTATAAAAGCTGGTGTATTGACTGCATATTAACTACTATAGAGCAGTAGGCGCAAATATACCGATACCTCTCCACTCAGCTCTTAACATGTATCGCTGTTAACGCAAATGCTAATCTAATCAGTGTTAAAGAGGGCAGCTAATCGTGGCTTTGATGGACCTTTGCTCTTCACATGCAGTTGTCAGTGATAAATGAAAACCTACGTCGCGCATTATTTAAAAAAACACAACAAACCTTGCAAGGTGGGATTCTGTTGAAATGTAAGCGTCATATTAGTTCTTCTGTGTGTCCCGTCATGAGAACAGAGAATCTAACACCTCTTCTGCTTTAACGAGGTAAACGTTCTATGAAAGTCAATGCCAGTAGCATTTCTACGTCTCCCAGTCTACATGGGGGAGTGGTTTAGGGTGGTACCTGCCAGGATCAGACTATTCCACAGTAAGCAGTTATCCACCTACCTTAAGCATTTCCTGGCACCCACGATTCAAGGAAACAGGGATTATATATATATATATATATATAAAAATAGGAGGCTGCAGGCATTTTCCATTACTATATGTATCACATATCACATTCATCAGTGTGGAAATGATGTTTCCAAACGTTGAGCACATCAGCTAACAGAAGACAGTGAGGAATAATGTGGCAGGTTCTGGTACAGAGATCAGAGAAATGCTGACATTTTGCAGGGTGAATATACGCCACAGATGCCCATTACGAACCAGAACAGAAAGGTCTCTTTGCGGCCTTAGATTGAAATTTTTTACCACAGAACATTCTCAGCTCCCTTTTCATACATGAAGGAATTGTTGTAATTGTGATAAAAGTTTTTTGTGCAGTCAATGTAAGGACATCATTACAGAGAGAGTGCAGAAAAATGTCATTTTATTTTGACGTTTCCTAGTTTGACTTAACGTGGTTTCAAAAAGACACGTATTGCTTTCAAGCAACAAATTCATGTTTAAGAATGAAATGGGGCCCAGGCTTGGAAGAGGCGGATTGCACCGTGTGTGCAATATAGAGGCATTTTTCAGCAATAATTACACCTCAAGGTATGATAACTTCAAATGTAATGCAATTCTGATGCCGCCATATAATAATAATAATAATAATAATAATAATAATAATAATAATCATTAAGTCATTTCTAGCCAAGGGGAACAGCCACTACCCAGCCGTGTCTATATACAGCACAGACTTTGGTGAGAATCTAATAAAAATCTTCCCAGTTAAATTTTAGAGATATTTTTAATTGTTATTTCAGTACCACATCATTATTCTGTAATTATGTAACTATGCAGAAGCTATGAAGTATCAAAAAGTACATTTCAAAGAAATTTGAATGGAAACATTGCATTTTTTGTTTTGGAAGGTTTTAATTATCATTATTAACTAAACAAGGAAGATCTTGTATGTTTTCGATATCTTACAAGATGTACAGGTAGGTTGTGCAAGGAGAAACCCAAACGTGACCAGATACAGTCGTACAGTACATAGCCAGGCTAAACATACATTAACAATATCGCTAAAATATGTGGGATATCGCAAAAATTACAAATGAAGTCAAACTGAAAGTTGTTAATTCAATACAAACATATTCAGAAGGAAACAAAGAATAGAGAACTTTCACAGCCTCCAGGAATCTACAGTATCATTTGAGCTGCTTATTAACATGTAATCGCTTATTTTAAATCGTCTCCATGGATACACAGCCTAGCATTTGATCTAAAAAAACAGGCCAGTAAGCCCATGTCACACCGCAGATGATAACAGGATCGACCGCAGAACAAAGGGATGTACAAGAAATGGCCGAGAGTATTCATGATACACAGATGTCCGTAGATACTCGTCGTCAAAGGGAAAACGTACGGAGAACATCAAAGGCTCTATTGAATGACAAATGTCACGTAAGAATACCTGAAGCATAGATGACGAACGGGACGCCAAACCCCTTGAGACCCTCTAACATTTTAGCGGCTATAAAATTATCGAAGGAAAAAGGAACCTTTAGAAAAATTGTCGAGCTGCCTCAGCAATGGGTTCAAACCTCGGTCCAAGTTCCTGCATGGAGCTGAGCAGGAAACTGAAGTTGCCCACATTGCCTGCCGCCCTCCACTGAAATGTCACAGGGCAGTTGGCAGCATCGTTAGCACAAAGGCTCATGTTAAAGCACCTTCACAGCTGACAGTATGTAATGCCCCCCCCCCAGGAAATTATGGGAGGCACACTCAAAAATGAGCCCCATTACCTTGTTGGAAATTTTCTGGAATTCTCAAACTTTTTTTTTTTTTTCAAACTCTTGAACTACAAAATTGAATGAATCCATCTACTTGCAAAGGCGATGGGGCAACTGACAGAGAAATATTGTTCTTACGAGAATTCTGACAATTTTTTAAATTTTTGTACCCAAATTGATGTATTCGCATAGTAGCAAAGTGGCCAGATTTCACACTCCATTACAGATACCCCTTTGTCCATTTTATCTGCATTCCCCATTTAAGAATATACTTAAGAATGCTGTTAATCGTCTATGACCCATTAGCTTTGGCACACTGCATTCAACAAATTTAATTAGTACCTTGAATGTTTTTGAAGGAGGACACAGCATGCTACAACTTGGTAATTTACAGTACCTTGAGAAAATGATGCATACTTCCTTTCATATTACTATCCCATGACACAGTTTGATCCATTCAAAATCTTATTTTAGCATTGATGGATAGATGGATGGAGAAAAATCTGTGGCTGATTCCTTAATACACATAAGAAAAACATTTTAATATTATTCCCACCCACCCTTGTGTACTACAACTGATATTTTCCTCAGTTTTTGGTGTCTTCTGTTAGGATAAAAGTGATATTTGAATATTTCACGCTCATGTGTGTCGTGACCAACCTCCACAACGCCATCCTTGATAAATCCCAATTAAATAAGGCGTACTAGTCTGGCTGTATCTGATTAATTGAAGGGAGGAAGGCCACTTCACTACCTAATAGCCTGTTTCAGTAATTAGATTTGTCTCTGACATCCTGTTCTTTTCCAACGCTCCCTGTCCTGAAAAGGACAGAACAAATTTTGAATATTATATATATGTATATTTAGTGACATCATATTTCTACGAAGCCAGGCTGTCCTGTCAAATGCAATATACATTTCAATAGCTCTAAATAAAAAAATACATCAGGCCCAAACAGCAGAGTAAGGGATGGCAGCAGACAGCTGAATGCCAAATATAAACTTTAGCGAAAGGCTAATGTGAAACTATAGGCTGTGGTTCAGTCAACCTTACCGAACATATGGGGTTTCCCATTGTGACAGTGGGTTCAGAATAATAAACAGCACACCGGAGGGAAGACCAGCATGAGAGTGAAGGCATACTTCGTTACGTTGGGCAATTTGCATATTTCACCATCAACTGTAAATATATGTCGTCTCATTGGTGGATTGAGTGTGGGCCAACTCTAACTGGGCTTCTGCTTGTCGTGCTGTGTCATGGTCTCTGAGCGTCCGCCAAAGCAGGGGCAACCTTGACCAGAATTACAGTTCTACATCCATATGCTTTTTTTTGCAGGGGGAGAACTTTCCAGAACGCTTGGGAATGATATCCCAGCTGAGGCGCCCTTCAAAGCATTCTTCTCCATGATGACAGGCTGCCGTTCACCCTGTTGTTGGAGCTACCATTGTGCTGCTCCTGAACAAATAAATCCTCCTCTGTTTGCACTCTAAAGGCAAAGATTTACCCTCTGGCTCAAAGGAGGGCGTGTATGTCAAAGCAGTGAGTAATGAGTTATTATTTGGTTAAAAAGGTTATCGCTGTCCGCTGTCATGGACTGTTATGCCATTGAGCGTGTCCCAAGCTATGTTCTATGCTTCCTGGTAGAATGTACATCCTAACTGTTGCTCTGGATAAGCAAGTACTGAAGACACCAGAATGGATAAAGGCTATCGCTTGCTAATGTTTGTTCAACCGAAAGCCACACATCGCTCCAGAGAGGCAGCGCCTGTCAGTTACGTGTTTAAATCATATTGCCATTATTGGCATTCACAATCACATGCGGCCGAGACAGAATCATTTCCTCCCGTTTAAAGGAGGACCTCGCAATTAAAATCAGATTGAGCCATTACAAAAGGCACGCCTGATTACACCGCGTTACTGAAGCTTACATCTCAGTCCTCGCTGATCAGATTAAATCTGTTTACAAGGACGTGTATTACAGGCCAAAAAATAGAATAAAATTCAGCTCTCCCACATTGCATGTTAGCTGGAATTAGTGAGAGACTGTAACCTTTTTTAATTAAAAAAAAAAACACTGCAGGAAGACTAGCTCCACCTTGAGCGAAGCAAAAGTCTTTGTTTATTAGGATGGAGCGGCACCTGGAGCACGTCCGGAATGTCAACTCCCGTCTGAAGCAGTGGCAGACGGCTTCTCCAGGGCTGTTTCATAAAGTGACAGGACACATTTCTCCTGATTTGCCTGGCAAGGTAATTGTTTTTTCAAGCCTGCCAGCATCTAATCCAGCCCTAAATGGGCGACATGATGGAGGCTAAAATTGATCAAATGCATCTTTGGACAGACCAGGAATTCATAATAGTTTTTTCTGAGCAACAAATGAAAAATGATCAACAAAACTGGCTGCCTAAAATACTATTATGACTATTAAAATGTTAAATACTTTTCCTCAGTTTGTGGTGCATAGGAAACACTGGAAGGACATCATAGATAGCACTTAAAACAATGCAACGCACAAAGAAAAGGTCTTATTTTAACACAGCAAGCAACAACTACACAAAGCCCCATTGTTTCCTTACAACAAATGATTCCATAAAGGTAAACTTTCATACCAGCTTTTTGTTTCAGAAATCCAGGAGAAATTCAATTTAATGTCAACGTAATTAGAAAAACTAAACTGCTAGAGCATAGTTCGCCAGCATGTTGACCGTGAGTTACTAGAAGCTCGCTTGGAGCCTGCGAGTCGTCCATGTAACACTTTTTAGAAAGCGCATCAGTTGTGTTAATTTTGCTTTTTTCCCTCTTTTGTAAATTTATTTGCTGGGCTGTGCTGCAGAGTGAATGAGAAAGTTCCACACCACCACCCAGCCAACAACTTTTGCAATATTTTTTTCCTTCCAAAGTCAGGGGGGGGGGGGACACTGAACGACCTTCTCCATCGCCTTCCCAATGGTCAGAGGCACAATTTTGTTTTATATGGTTACAATTACTGCTAAATAATAAAGGAGGACCGCCCAGACTGCCAAAGAGAGGCCTGCGCACACGCATCTGCACACGCACACGCATCTGCACACACACACGCATCCGCACACGCATCCACCTGCCGCGACCGCCTCTCAGTCCTGCGGCTTTCAGCGCAGTGTCCCTGACTCGGCTGCGGCCTTTCTGACTTTTTGTTTATATGCATGAGCGCTCCATCAAGGAGATGCGTCCCTCCTTGGCCTCTCTACAGAAATCTGTTAAGATTTCAGGGTCTGTTGCCATAGAGACTGTATTCATACAGTCAGGTGGCGGTTGGGCAAAATAGCCGCGGATTCTGCAGCAAGGGGAGCTCGTTTATAAATTAGCAGCACATTTTAAGCATTGCTTCGCATGGATGGCTTCTCGCCTCACCATAGCCATAGCAGCGTCTGAAGCATCCACCTGCCCTGTCCTTCTGGTCCCTCCAAGTATCCAAAAAATGTGACACAAAAGCAGTCATTCGCTGGCTTCTTCATATACAGGTAAAATGCATGAGGAACTTTCAGAATGCATCCCAGTGCAGTGAAAAAAGAAGATAATATTCCTGTATGTGAAGCATACATGTACAAAAAAGGACACAAAACCCATCTTTGAATCTTGACTCAAAGGAATACGAGAAGAATTTGTATTATTTATATTGTTACTATATTTCTTCTGCCAGACATCTCTCTGCCTTTATAATAATGGTGAGCTTGGTAACAAATATCCCGTACACAAATGTTCTAGATCAAGCGTTGCTCGACCTAGAAGTTAACAGCGGCTTCAGTGCTAAGCTAGATTCCCTTGCTTGAGGTTTGGATAAAGCCTTCATACGTTACATTCATAGTGTTCCATTTGTAATACAAGAATCAGTAGATTAATGACACGAACCACAGGGTGAAAGGTAACTGGTTAGATTCTGTGAACTACACATTGCCTTCATTCAGTTGAACCGCAGTGCCCCCTACTGTGTGATTTCTGAAGTACTGTATTTGGCAGTTTGTTACATAGATTGAAGTAAACTAAAACTAATATTGACGATTCCAAAAATAAAGGATAATGTTTCTTGATTTATATTTGGACATATTTTACCCAGAAACAAGAATCTTGGAAAACACGGACACAATAAATCACACAAAAACACAAGCCTAATTTTGTTGAAATTAGAATACACTAAAGTTACCTTTTGTCATTTTTACTAACATGGCATTCAGTCCAAACCTTACATACGCATAAGTCAGATGAAGTTGAAAATCAATTTCTTACATGTTAAAACGGTCTATCAGCCAAACATTGTGTTTTTATTGATTGCATATGTCCACAATGCATGATAAATTTTCACATGTTTCTTTCATATAGTTAATTACTTGGGCTTATTGTCCATGTGACCTTTTGATGGTTTTGAAAAAACTTTGTACCAATCATTCTGTAGCGCACCGGTTTCAGGAATGTGGTACATTTGGTTTTCGTTTATGCTATTTTTGGTAGCCTCACTAGGGGGCAGAATAGTTGTGGGGGAAACACAAGACCCCAAACCCAGGCGTCGGCCTCATATAGGGAGCGTACTAAAGATGATCCTTTGCTGTCGACGGTTTGGTCTGGTTTAATTAGGGCCGCACATGTTTGCAGGCTGCGATTCTGGCCGACAACTATTAAAGTATTCAAAGAAAAGGTCTGATATATTTAGTAGGGAAATGCTTTTAAAAGCAATCTGCTTTATTTGAAAACGGATTATGTCTGACAGTACAAAGTTTTGGAAACGGGTACATTGACTTAAAGTCCGAATATAACGGAGTCAGTTTAACTTTAAACTGAAACAAACCAATTAAGACGGACCTTAAATGAAATACCTTACATTTATTTTGTATCATTTTGAAGAACGAACGAAAGCCTGATTTGGGATTTATATTAGGCCTTCTAATATATCGGTACGCATCAAGGAATAGATTAACATGTACAATTTTTCACAAACACAATATACATAATTTATCACTGTTTATTACATTCATTTTGGTTGAGTGGATGACATACATATTTTACTTCATATAAATATATACAAATGCATTTTCTCCCAATAAACCATACGTTTTCTTCTGGTGAATGCATTTATTTCAACCTCACTGGCAACCTAAACAGTACAAGTATACTTTCTGTTCTGATAAATACTCCAACATCTCATAAAAAATATATGACAATAAATATGTATCATACTCAGTGTTTAAATACATCCATAAATGTCATCTTAATACCAGACTCAAGGCACAGCAGTACAGCTAATAGAGACATGATAGAGTACTGCTGGGAAGGTATTTCATATATATATATATATAAGTGTATTTTTTATATATATATATATATAAAAAATATCCTGGTGCCGTACTCACAGTTTGACCACAGCATACAAGTACCACATTTACTTAACAGGTTAGCTGTACCTTATCTGTCTTTACTCTGTACAGTTTGTGTCACCTGCAGCAGAATGCAAAAGTCTAGACATGTTATTTCTGTACTAACTACTGGAAATGTTGCAGACATTAACTGCTCCAATCATTGGTTTGCTGTAGGTGGCACATTTTTACAATTGTTAGATCCGTCTGAATTTAACAGTATGGCTGGTATTGCAGAAATCAGTGCTGACTTAATGTGCAATGTAACTGCATATAAAATGGCATTGATCCTGATTATGTAATTCCCTGGATGGACACTGGAGCCCGTATTGATATATGTAATGGAGGAAATACTGATTTTTTTTCATACAGCTCATTTACACAATATTGTACTAACATCTTATTAAACCGATACATCATTTTGCTTTTATTAAGATCTGGATTCATGTAGAATATACAAAATATTTTAATTGCTATGTAGTGCAGATAAAATCACTTTGATTTTTTTAAATGTATTAAAAACTTACAAAGCGATACATTTCACATCCTGTAGCGCACACCTGTTCACTGAGATGAAAAAATATTTGTCTTAAATATTATGAATGGAAATACAGGTGTTTGAAAGTTTCCTAATACTTCAAGTCAGCCCTGGTATCTTCAGTTTGAAAGATATCCAAACACTGATTTTAAATGTTTGGCAAAAGTATATACAGCATTTGCAACATAATTAAAACTGCACCATTAAAAAATACCATATAAAAATGCACAATAGCATTATATGCTTAAAACACTTTGAAATTTAGCACACCCCTTATATCTTTAACACCTCAAAGTGGCTGGCACAGAAAATCAAAAGTGCATTTTGTCAGTGTACACACATCACGTACACGTGATACAGGAAATCAACAGGGCATGATGTCACTCAGTGTACACGCTTCATGTCACCTGATACACACAGCAAATTGGGAGGCTATTTTGTTACACAAACGTCCTTGTGATTTTCTGATATCCAGAAACAGCATTAAAGCAATCAAATACTAAATAAATGCTTACAACATGCATATAACCAATCACACACCTTATGTAGTCATCATTTTTAAAAACCATTTAGTTACTTTAAAATTTGTAGTTTTTTTCAGCCACTCTCAGTAGTTATTTTTTTTGTAATATTTTTCTTCGACCCATTTGTTTCAATTTCATAAAAAACAACATAAAGTAAACATCAAACAAATAGCAGACAATCTGTCCCGCAGAGGCTGCTGATTGGCTCGTTTGCATCCACACAGGTCGACTGGGATCTGCTCTGGGTTCTCAGTTACGTCACTGGGTGTGGACCTCAGCTTCGGGTCTTGGTATGAGCAGCCTGGATGAGAGGAAGCAACCTTGCCCCAAAGCAGTGGAATACACTTTGGTGCTGAGGGGGGAGCCGAACGGAGAGGCAGGGGTAGGGCCAGCACTTTCTTGAGCAAACATGAGCTTTTTGGACTCTACATGGCGGTGACTGTCTGGACTGACGTGACTGATCCATATGCTTGTCGTGCTGCTTTCCTTCTCCGGGCGGTGAGGACAATTGCAGCGTCCCCTGGAGTGAGAGTCGTGCTTGTCAGCCGGACAAGGGGCAGACACCTCCAGCCCCAGTGCGGGGTCTGCCGCATGGCAACCAGCAGTAGTTCGGATCCTGTCAATATGTCGGTCCTGGATCGGGTTCTGAGAATAAGCCAGTCTGCTCTGGGTTTTTTGCCCACTCTTGCTGTTACTATCTTCAGTCCACCTTTTGTCCTGCTCCTTGCTTTTGGCGGTGGGGGACCATTCTTGAGTCCGAGCTGAACTCCTTTGTGGTGACTGGAATTGTGGAAGACAGTGACTGGAATTGTGGAAGTGCAGTGGGGACTCAGATGGTTGTTTTGGCGGCGAAGCCGGCCTGCTCCTCTGACTGTGCCTCTCTGCCTTTCTGGGCACGGGGACATTAGGATCAGAGGGCTGACTCCTAGAGTTACTCCTTATCAATGGCAGCACGTCACCCTTTTTCTTGGGTGCCAGAGCTACGGGTTTCTCACTATCCAGTTTACCACACAGCTGCAGGACCTCCATATACTCCAGGTCATTGGGTGGCAGTGGCTTTGTGTTGTTGCAATGTAAGGTAACATGGGCTTTAGACTTCATCCAGGCACTATTCTGCATTTTAATGCTGCTAGGCTCCTTGGGGTCCCAGGTCGCATGGACAGCTAGCCCTCCTGACTCCAGCACAGGAGGTACATCCCTGCTTATGAAGCTGTGTTCTCTTCTGAAAGGAAAGGTATCATGTGAAGGATAATAATCTGCGGTTTCTGGGGCCACTTTGGATCGATTGGACTGGTAGTGATACTGGACTCTCCCGTTCTCAAATGACGGCTGCAGCTTTGTGATGTGGAACGGTGACTGGCAAGATTTCTCGAAGGACGCGCATGGGTTGACTGGCAGCCAGAACTCTGGTGTCTCTGTTGGAAATTTTGCTTGCACAGCAGCCACCTTGGGCAGGATTGTAGGAGCTGCATGAAGAGAACGGACCCGGCGGATGGCGGGGTGTGTTGTGACTCCACTGGCAGTCCTGTACACGGGACTGTCATGCACGGTGGAAGGGAGTTCACTCTGCTGAGGGTCTCGAAACTTTATGGACTGGTGGAAGGACCTGAGCCTGAGATTATGGTCAGGGCTGAGGGTGTAATGGTTATGAGGATCAGTTTTAGAAGCATGGGAAGCGTGTAAGGGGATGTTATCAGGTTGGCTCTGGCAAACCTTGGGGGAACTCCTGGTGTGCGGAGACTGCTTGATGTAGTATTGCTTCCCAGCAGGTTGTGGAGGACATTGGGAAGGAGAAGGCACCTTGCACAACGGCAACATAGGCTGAGTGAAGGTCTCTCCAGCCTTGAATGGGGAAACGCTGAGAAGACAGCTGGGCTCTGCAGGGATGAATGCAGAGTTAGCACTCTTGCTTTTGGTAGACTGGGCTGAGGGAATTGGAAGTGTGGTCTCATAGCCATTCCACAGGGAAGAGGGTTGAGCAATAGGGGGATTAGTCCTGGGCTCTTGCACTGGGCAAACTTTGTCACACACTGGTTGGGCAGGGGAAATTCTCACTTGATGATCTGTCGGTGTTGCTGACTTGTCCTCAAACTCTGAGTGCATGTGAGACAGTGGGTTTATATTCCGCTGCATCTGGAGATAAAATTACACAAAAAGAAGAGTTTGGAGCATGTGGAGCAGATGTTTTCCAAGTAGCGGACTTACTGACAGTGTGGCTGTTTTGAGGTCACTCACCTTTAGATTTAGCTGTTGCACTTCACCTGCCTCCTTTGTAGGCGTAAGTAAAGATGATTTGACGACTGTGACAAGTTCTTGACCTTCTGCAGGAACTTTATTCACTTCAGGTCCCCTATCAACTGGATGTTCTTGACCCATTGAAGATTCTTGTCCAACTGCAGAGATGTTACTTTGTTCTACCACAGGTTCTTGGCTGACTGCAAAGGCACGGATCTTCAGAGGTTCTTTTCCCATTCCAAAGACATGGCTGGTTGCCGGCTCTTGACTTGTTGCTGGGGCTTGAGTCTTTTTGGATTGCGTCCTCTCTGATATGCCATGTGTGGGCAGAACACGGGCTAGTGGTCGTTGTATAAAATGAGGCAAGACAGTGCTGGCATTTGTACTTCTGGATCTGTTGATTATTGACTGTGAGCGCAGATTCACTGACACAGACAGCCCCCTTCCAGGGTTGATGGCTGAGGGAGAAGAGTAGGAGGCTTCTGTAGAAGCTATGTTTCTGTTAGCCACCTCAGCAGGCCTCTGGGGCTGTAGGGTTGGTGGGAATGACCAATCCCGGGTGTCAGGCGGTGCGTGTTGTCGGGGAGGAAGCATGGCCATAGGGGTATCGGTCGGCTGATTCTGAGATTGGACCAAAGCTGTAGCTTGCATGTGAGCTGCACCCTTTGGAAGGGGTGGGGGAGGGAGGAGGGTTACTGGGCCAACAAGAGCAGGGCCTTGTGGGCGGTCCAGAGCTATATCTCCTGGGGAGGGACAAAACAATGGCATGAGGGCAAGGACACTGAGGACAGGGACTGGAAAGGTAGGCCGAGCAGAGGCCAAAAGGGAGAGGACTGCCTGGTGCCCGGTCATACTGTTCCATCTCAATTTTCTAAACTCACCTGACCCATCCCAAGTTGACTATAGCCCTTCTAAAAGATATTTTTACTATGCATCACATTGTAGAGCAAAATGAAGTCTTCCTTGTAACACATCACATTTTTTAGATTACTTTAAGGCCAAAGCCTTCCAGATATAAGTCCATTTCCCCACATCACTTCCATGATTGATACTAATGAATAGGAAAGTTAACTTTTTAGTTGGAAATCCGGGGCCAACCAGACTGGGTAAGAGAGGGTCCAGCTGAGGCTACCGGGCCTGCTGCCTGGCACCGGCGTTGCTAAACCACTGACCTGGTCGATTCTGCCAGCAGGGGGGCGGATAGTTCTGGTTGCAGGTGACTGGTGGATTCTGGGAGGGGGTGGGGACTCTGTCCTCACTATGCTGGCTGTCCTCACTCGAACGCAGAACGCCTGGGCTCAAGGCCCCCCGGGCCGAGGTCAAGGCAGGACAAGTAATCTGCCCGCTCTGGCTCTCAGAGGCCTGATCAATTTGGGATCGGGCCTTGGGCTGAAGGGAGGGCCCCAGGGTTTGCTGGACCCCTTCACGGGGAGAATCCGACGACTGTTGGGTAAGGGGCAGATTTGGGTCTGGCCTGCAGTCCTGGGACAGTAGGGGGCTAGCATGTCCTGGGGGAGAGGACGAGAATGGTTCAGAGCTGCTGGTACTGCCCATGCTTCTTGAGGGGCGTGGACTGAGTGTGCTAAACTGGAAGGACATGGGGTCAAAGTCCAGGGAGCCCACACTCATGTCAGGGAGGGTGAGGTCGACATCATCAGTGAAGCAGGGGGAAGAGATGAGGACAGGGACCGTTATGGGGCCCTTACTGGCGTCATTCTGGCCCTGGGTAGTGCTGTTGTAGGTGCTGAATAAGGCGGAGGGGGCGTCGCTGCTGGAGCGGGGCCTCCGCGATCGAAACTCCCCTGAAGTTCCTGGGACAAAAACTCTGGGTTAAACTGAGAGCCCATGAGGCCCCGGGGGGGGGGGGGGGGGGGGGGGGGGGGGGGGGGGGGG
>JAODUD010000036.1:12750393-12761468 GCA_026784285.1 Stomatorhinus walkeri
CTGGGCAGCAGAAGGTGGGGGGGGGGGGGGGATGGATTCAGAGATCAGGTTCCTGCAGGGAGACAGAACAGCCATTAACTGGTTCAGTCTCCTACATATATTTTATATTTTAATTGCTTAGGAGACACATTAACCCAGTGACTAACAAAGCAATTAAGGTTCTGTAGAGGTCAACAGGACAGCAGCAATTCTCTGATTGAAAAAAATTTCGAGGAGCCCAACTCTTTCTGCCATTATCTCATCTCCTCTTCCAGGTCATATATCTCCTGCCCTCTAAGCCTTAAGTCTCTGCTTCAACATGACCACAACCCTGTTACCGTCTCACTACCGATATTCAAGGAATGTATTCCTCGTTTTTCCAAACAGAACTTCAACCAACAACTCAAGAGCAAATTCAAGCAGCATGCTGACTAAAGAACAACTCTCGACCGAAGAACTCCAGGTTCGTAAGAAACTTCAATTTAACCTATAAAGAAGTCAGCAGAATACCAATATTGATTGTAGATGGACTAATAAGGAAGGGAGGCTGCACTTACATAGTACATTGCGTTAAATGTCATTAATGATATACTTTCACTGAAAACTGCTTGTCAAGATAACCAGTCTTGGTTTAGTTAATTACTCACTGGGATAATTCAAATAGCCGTGTCATGGGTGCTTGTCCAATCAGGAGAGGAGCCTGAGGGGAGCCACGCCCCTGGTAAACTGATTTATAGCTGTTTTTGCTGTCTGAGTGTTAGTGATTCTGGGAAGGTTACGGTAATCCCAGGGAATCTTACTCAGTGAAGTGAGTCTGAGGAGCAATCAGCGTTGTGGCAGGTGATGGGATGATTAAAAAACTAACCCAATGAAGCAGGCAGCCCAAAGTCAGCAGCTGTGTTGTGCTTCACATATCAAACACCCTGGAATGTCACACTTTGGACAGAAGGGACAGAAGACCAACAATCATTTAAGCAGTATGTACAGCTTCAGTAACAGAGAACACTCTCGTATTTCAGAAGCACCAACAGCAGCTTCAGCAGAAGGGAAGCTGACCCCACATTTCAGAAAAGTGACCAGTGGTCCTCAGCAGGGATGCACAGAGAAGACCCGTCCAACTCCCCGGCACACGTGTGGCCTTGACGTTACCCTCTGAGGAACCGCACCCCTGATGTCCCTTTGCACGCTTGACAAATACTCCATAAGCAGGATGCCTGAGCATGAGAGTGAGACAAATGCCCTCTGCAGGCTCCGAAATGCTTCTGTCACCAGTCCTACTTGCAGGGAGCGACTCCAGGCAGAATCTGTTTCCCTGCGGACCTCTGCAGCACTCTGTGTTCCGTCGTTTACTCCACGGCTGGGCTGCTGCATCCTATTCTGAAGTCGGAATTCCACTGGGACTATACACATATAACAACTAAACCTTTGTATAAAACTGACCTTTTTCATTACACTGTCCTACATACTAAATTTGTTCGGACTAAGGTGACTGTGGATGGACTGTGTTCAAGCCCTATGGTTTTCTGAAAAACTCAAGGTCACTCGAGGGTTCATCCGGGTTGTTAATTAGCATTAAAGTTTAACCCAACCTTTTTCTAAACCCTGCTACAGGACAGAGAGGGCGGATGTTGGCAAGGTCATTTGAGCAGTAAATGTATTTTTTATACACCTTTTTATCCACTGAGCGATACTATTTTGTCAAAAGATCAGAAGGTAAGATTAAACTAAAGGTGAAAATCAAGCAACCAGGCCTTGTTTACAGATTGTAAAGCCTTTCTGTCTCAGTTCTACTTCCTTTCCCCTGCGCCTCGTTCTTGAGCCTTGGAGCACGAACTGAGTGGGCCTTTATTAAGCGATACAGAATTCATGCAGTGAGATCGTTTTTGTCACACTGGAGCATGTCAGCCTAGCAGTGACGAAATACAAAAGTCGTAATGAAAAACTAGAGCACTGTCTGATTAAGCCATTGATGAGGAAGGTTGCAGTGACCATTAGATTATAAAATGTCCCATTAAAGCATGGATACGTAGCGTCCCACAACAGTATAGAAGCCTCAGATTTGACCAAGCAGACTAAGACAGAGAATCCTAGAGCAGCAAATAAAGCCTGAATCAGTCACATACTGTTCTACCCTCGCTCCCTCAGACGTATGGGATGGGAAGGGAACAGAACGTGAGGATGTAGGGACCCCCGAGCATTGGCAGATACCTGTCGACTGCAGATGTCGATAAATGTGACAATGATAGGGCACAGAGATGAGGCACGAAGCCTAGTCATTTCTGGGTGCACTGGGCGAAATTGTGACCATTTAAGACTGCGTTCGACCTGCTCCCTTGAAAGGAAGTGACCCCAATACGCAGAGCAGCACTCGCACACTGAGCAGTTTATAGCAGCAGCCAGCCGAAGTAGGGCAGAGCCCACAGGAGCGAGCTGAGTCGCGATCAGGGAGATGCCGCGGCATGGTGAACACGCTCAAGTACCAGGACTGGGCTGCTTCTCCACATACAGGTAGCTTCTCCACATACGTGCTACGTCCCCACATACGGGTTGTTTTGATGAATGGATGGATGGATGAATGGATGGATGGATCGGGGTTCTTCCATACCCTAAGTTCACTTCGGTTTGTCACCATCCAGAACTTCCACAACACCTCTGACTTTAGATGGGCCCCATCTTTGCCCTGAATCCCATCCCGGTTCATTTTGAGCAGAACTGATTGTTCTGACTGCTGTGTGGGCATGGAAGCCTGGAGAACAGAGAGTACTAACAACCTGCCTGAGAAGCTTGTATTATTTGCCTACACAAAAGCAGAAAGGGTACCATCAGGTTGCCATAGCTACAAGGCTAAGACCTCAAAAAATACAAGACCTCAACCTATTTTTTAATGTTTTTTTATGAGGTAAACCAAACATTGCATTAGCTGCATTCATGTATGTATGGCAGATTATTTAGGGCATTGTGGGGAGTAGCTGCATGTAACAGGTGCTTCTTGTATGAGCATTTTGGGGAAGTCATGCCGCAAAAGCTGCAGGGTAAATACGCTATGCGCTGCTGCTGCCCCTCATGGTACTTTGTGTTCTCCAATGTTCCTCTGTGTTTCTTAGTCCTTTGCTCTGAAACTGCCGCCTTTTTCAACCAGCAGACATATTCCACCTGTTTCCATGGCAACGTTTTGGCTGAGAGTTCCCCCCACATACACACACCACGGGTGGACTGCATATGTAAAAAAAAAAAAAAGAAAGAAAATGTTTTCATATGAAAAATTTGGCAATGGCTTCCAGGAAGACCTGAAAAATGTTTGGACAAGAATCACTGAGCTGAGCTCAGGAAACTGCTTCCACAGCCTCATCCATCCAGGGCATTAATTTAGTTAAATATCAGCTGCCTTAATGGAGTCACCTCTTTTAGTGTGAATTAGTTAAAGGTGATAAGCACCCAGTAGTAACCTTGTACCTAGTAATATATGATGATAGGGTTGACGCTTAATTTAACAAGAACAATGGCAATGGCTGCAAAGTATCCTTGTCTTATGGATAAACTGAGCATTAATCCAGTTAGTGGAATGAGATTAAGTTAGGATAAACCTCTGCTCATTCAGTGGTGAAGATATTATGTGATACATACCTAAAATTGGTACATATACACACTACGTCGTCAATTAGTGTTCTGCTGAAATATTGCAGCAAGCAGGTCTAACACGTAACCTTTATGAAAGAGAAACTGAATATGATAAAAAACCAACATGCAGAGCTACAGAAGTGCGGAAACGTCGTGGTTCCCATCACATATTTCTCAGACTCACCTGCCTTTCCTGGTTTACAGGTGTCTTGAAATATAATTAAAATTTGTGAGCACAGAACTAAAACTGACTTCTGCCAGGGAAGAAAATGTGCTGAACAGCCAAAGTATTTAATTACTGCTAACGAACCTCAGGAGTGTTTACTTCTGGATGCGTTTTTGTGTAATGACGAAGGATAGGCCGTATGGTGTTCATTCCAAACGTACCCATGAGATGTGACAATACAGCAGGTAAAGTCACGGCAGCCAATTGGTCACTGAGATTTCACCCAGTAAGGTCGCGCTAACCTATTGGACATAAGTCTCAATGTGGGAGGAGTGACTGCAACATTAACTTTCTCACCGCAGGCAACGTCAAACACTGAAAGGGAGCTCCAGTCATCCACATGCAATTAAAATAGCTAATTAAATAGGTCTAAACTCTTTTAACAATTTTCAGAAATAAACTCAAATGAGGCCAGCCATGCAACGTTTTTAGTACCACCACTCTGTCCTACTTTGTATCTCTGCCAACCTGAAACATTATCCTTGATTATAAAACAGCATTTATCTACTCAGAGGCCAACAATTAGGTAAAATTCCTCCATATTGCTGTCTTATATACAGAATTTGGAAGATCTGGCTCAATAACGCAAGATATTAATCAACTGATAGAATTCAAAGAGATTAATATTTCAGGAATAAATCCACAGCACATCCTATTCATTCAAAGAATTCATTCTGCACCATGATTTATTTGCATACCTCTGGCATTTTCTACTGCTTTCATTCTGCCTACCACTCAGGTACACATGTGTCACAAGGACTCCAAGTAAAAGAGTAACAGTCCTCATTCTGTGAGATCATAAATATAGACAGAGGACACTCCATCAGGGTAAAATCCAACCAATGCTCCAGGCTCGAGCTAATCCACTTGCAGAGGGAAAATTAGACCCAAAAGACCAAATCAAACCAGCACAAAGGTAGTCACCACTCAGTACTGCAATAGAGATTACAATACCGACAGTTTAGATGCTATCATGTTAAATAGTTGTCCTAGTCATTATTTCTAATTACTTGCCTCCTGTAAATTATCAGGTGGGGAACATCCTCATTTTCTCCTTGGGGGGCGCGATTTTCTCCCACACCATGTTGTCAGCAGTGGAATTACCACTTCAGAAGTAGTAATCTGACTGAGCAAACTGATGATCAGCTGAAGGCGCATCAACGTCTGCCAACACTAGAGGGTAAAGTCATACATCAGAAAGACCAGGTGGACTCACCAGCTCTCTCAGTCTGGCTCCCAGAGCTGGATCATCACACCTTGATTGACTGCTGTCCCCTAAATCACTGTCTTCCTTAATACTTTTTAAATAATTTATACCACTGTATCTCTTATTCAAATACTCTGTAGAAACTATTTTTTCCAGGAGTACATTATATATTACGGAAGTACTTATATAAAGGAGTCCAGATCTTTAGTTTTTTCTAGTAATAGTTTATTGTTATATAACTTCCTTCTGCCCCTCTGGCCAGTCGAGAACATGGAAGCTGTGCAACCAAAGCCAATGAGCTTGAGATGCACAGAACACTGTGCATGTTCAAGGAGAGCTGAACAAGGGAAATCTGAGAGTGGTGCAGTCAAGAGGTAACAACCCCCTCCTCCATCATCAGCACCATGACCAGCGCTAACCCCAACCCAAGGACACTACAAATCTGTCTTCATAATCAAAACCCTGTGCAAGAGAAGCAACATCCTGAATTTGTCCCAAAAACTGAAGTTACGTGTGATTGGTTCATTTGCAGACACATGACCAAGTAAGCACAGGCTACGACCCAACAGATCCCTAGTGCATGCAGCACCTCCAGCTCTATTTCTGCTGTGCTCACGAAAACATTTCAGGAACAAGTTGTTAGTGAGATCACACTTCTTGGTCACACATCATGCATGCACTAAAATAATATCTGAATTTATTCAGGAACAGGATTCTTCTTTGCAGAAATGTGTCATACGGAGGTGGTGACTTACTGGGTAGCGATGTAGCCTCGCGCCTTTAGGGTTGTGGGTTTGATTCCTGCTCCTGGCGTGCTGTGTGTGCGCGCATGTCCTCCCAGTGTTCATGTGGGCTACATCTGGGTCCAAGAACATGTGATTATGTAAACTGGTGTCTCTCTCTTTTAGTGTGTGCGGCCCTACCATGGATAGGCATACATTCATGCTTTGCCCTATCTTAGGATGGATTCCAGAAGCAGGACCCTGCATTAAATAAGCAATCATCAAAAATAAGTGGATACCACAAGGGCACCTCTCAGACCTACTACACAGAGGTAGTCTATACAGACAACTCATATATGCACATACAGAAACAGTCTCTTACTCCAATGTGTACAGCAGCAAAACCACATTCAACTAATGAATAAATAAGATGTCCAAAATGACCATTTCTCAAGTGTGACACGTACTAGCTATGAACCTTATGTAAAAGAAATTACATAATGAAAGCGCTTACATGAATGAAAATGTATGATCTATAATTAATATAGACTATACTGTTGCGGATACATTGGAATAAACAGGAAACAGTGTTTTGCAAAATGTGTATATACATTTATATATATGTATGTATATATATAATTATTATTTACTTATTATCATACACACACATATATATATATATATAGTTTATGTATTGTATGTGTGTGTATATATATATATATTGTGGTGTAATCAGTATTTTAAAAGAACACAAGAGGTAAAACACACAAAATATATGAGGAATAAAGTTGATATTTAAATAAAGAAAACTTTTCTTATTTATGGTGAATTTGTTTAATCACTTCCACAAGTGAAAGCCTTTTTGCACTTTTTGCACATTATCAACCTGTTATGCTCACATGAAACCATATTACAGCTAAAGATATCTCGGTTCCTCAGAAAAAAACGCAGACATGTTCCATACATTAACTCCTGGCCTTTTCTCTGCGGTGAGCGCAGGCGAATTTACACATTCGTACATTGCATCAGTATTTCAAACCCACTTTCTAACACCATGTTCCTTGTCACACTGATATCACTACGCAATACTCATTTTTTTTACTGGTAATATATAATACACGTGATATTGCTGTTAACGATTTTTTAAAAGAAACTTAATACACGACTAATTGCCTGACGCATTCACCCGTCTGCAGTCTGGATACCACACAAATCTCACTTTTTAGATTTCGCCTATTACGTCATTAATTAATATACCAGCGTTCCCAACTCGCCACCTGTAAGGTAGCTTAGGGGTAAAGTTGAGATGAGCATCTATGACATTTCTTATTAAATCCAACATACCAAATGCAATCAAACTTTCTGCTTGGAAAATAGAGAACGCCTGTCCGTCAATAAGAACTATTAGGAAATACCCTTGTATAAGCACTCGTTCAATGACAAAAAAAGGTGTGTAGTGTGTCAAGAGGAAAATACGCTTCCCGGGACAGTGATCACTGGCATGCGACCTCCACTTACCAGAAAACCTGCGGATTTCTCCCGGTTTAAACGCTGCTTTTCCCCCTTAAATCTTCTCCTGCCGCTGCGGCAGCTCTGCCCGCTCACCCTTCCCCAGATGCCCGCATAATACTACACACGAATGCCCAGCTGGACTAAGTAGTGATGTATTAGTGATCGGTGGGAAAATGCATCCCTACAAAAGACGCCTCTTCGTCCTTCTTGTTCTTTCTTTTTTTTTAAAAAAAAAGATCCGTTTATTTAAAGGCGCTACTTGATCAGCGGTAATCCTTCCAAGATAAAAACACGTGGCCAATAACGCAGACGTCTTCCTCATAGGTGCGTGTTTCGGACGGAAAGCCGGGATGCGGCAGACTGGCCGCCTTTTTCACAACTGTACATAGAAACATCAGCGCAGCGATTTCTACTCTCACCTCTCCACAGCGTGCACGCCACCGTGAACGCGCAAAGGGCTCCCGTGCACACGCTGTGGGATCCAAGTTGGCTGGTGGCAGAGTGAGGCATGTTGTGTGAACGACTATATAAGCTATAACTATATCTCCTATTATGAAAAACAAAAATTATAACATTTACTGTAGTTTGTGCTTTCCGATAATTGTTGAACGCGTGTTTTGTAGGAAATATTGGTAATATTTCCAGTCATCAATAAGTAGTCTATGTAGCTCACTATTAAATATTCCATTGGGCTTAAAAATGCTACGCGCCCTTCGACAAACTTCACCGCTAGTTTCGCTTGGTCTTGGGCAATGTGCGCCCAGGAGTGCTCAGTCGGCGCTGCCTCAGAATATAGCCCCCTAGGCAGCTGCCTATGTCGCCTGTACAGTATATGTGCCTGTGGGTGCGCGGCTGGTATCCGAAATTGCAAAGTGGAGCACAAGCATTTTTGGAATAGAATCATCGCCATGTAGCCTAGAAATTGTGGTTTCATAGACCCATTAATTGCATTAATAAAATACGTGAATGATCATCTAAAGGGGAAGGGGAATCATATTTAATTTTCAAAAATATTTATTATTTGACATACTACAGACAAGTATCAGAATATGGAATTACAGAATACTTTGTTAGGAGATGATTTACCAAAAACAACACACTAAACTTGCAAATCACAACCGCTTTGGAATATTTGGTGCAATACTGCAAAAATCTAAACACCGGAGAACTTTCCTTTCAAGCTTTGTGGTCAAATTAGCCTTTTGCAGTAATGTACAATTCGGCCATCTAGGGGATAATATTAAAACTGCATCATGTCCTTGCCTGGATGCAAAAAAAATAGGCCTAACCTACCTAGTTCACTTCAAGCTTCAAAAGAAAGTGCGTTAATTCTTGTATATTTTGGAAAATAAAAGTTATAGTTATTAATTTGGGGGAAAAAGCACAAAAGGCAGTGGAAGTAGTTTCAACTCTTCAACTAAAAGCAAATTTGAAAAGATATTTTTATGGTTTTTATTATATGAAAATACAAACATCTGTATGTCAGAATTACTGCTATGGAAACATCCACAACCTCCACAATAAGCCTCTTTGTCTATTATAATCTAAAAAAAATGCCTGCTGGATCCAGGGTGTTTAATGGTGGCTTCATGAACAGGGCTGAAGTAGGTGGAAAACTGGCAGAGAACTGATCAGCACTGAGACGAGTGAAAATGGGTGAAAACACAAGGGTGCAAACGGCGCTACAGAAAAAATAAAAGTAATGGTTCCGATCAGCGTTCAAATGGGGAAACGGCTGGAAACAACAGTGCTGGACTGAGTTAAAACTGGTGAGGTGCAAAACTGCTGATCAGCGCTGTTGTGAAAGTAGCGAAAATAGAAACACCGCTGTTTGGCATTTCATCTAAATTTTGCGTAATCCGTGAGTTTTATATTGCACATTAAAGCATACACTTTTAAGCAAGGACGAAACCTGAATACAAAACAAATAGAACAGAACTAGGCCTACTTTGTTTTCCAAATTGAAAATGTACAGTAACACATGGGACGTGGCATTTAAATATGAATATTTCATAAGTTTATCGATAATACATTAGTGCCATCACAGAAAACATTAAAATAGTACTTAAGATAAGTATAATGAAAACATGCTGTTTAAAGCACACACAACATTGCATTTACTTTCAGTTTTAGCATGAGTGTTAATATACTTTTCTTACTATACTTCTAATCTGAATTCTGACTGACAGGGACCAACAGCAGAAAATTTGGAGTAACTGAAAAAACTACAAACAAAACACAAAAAAACACAAGTGATTGAAAGAAAACCCATTTGTGATTGTCCCGATTTCCAAGAGGAAGAAGCAGCACAAGTGTCACACAAAGGAGCGTACAGTGTTTCAAAAGTACAGGAATACATTCGGTCATCCAATTTTGATTTCATCAATTCGATTTCTGTATTGTCACTGTATCACTGTACGAAGCTCGTCACCAGCAGGACAGCGGGAGCACCTCCTCACTCTGTTTGGCGTCGTTCTGCCTGTCCATTATCCATTCAGATAGAGCACCACGGGAAGCTTAAAAAGACATAGCACCAAGTTCTGTCCACAGCACCACTTCAGCCAAGAAAATGCCATCCAGTTCAATAAGTTTTGTCAGGTCGAGCAAACAATCAGTCGTATCTATTAAACTTTTTCATCCGTAACAATTGTGTCAGTGTTGGGGAGGGGAGGGGAGTTGACACCCAGGAAGCATCATTTAATGGCATGTCTGAGACTCATTCAAAAGAAACGGTTATACAATAACAAAAGCATTCAGTACAAAGTAAAACCTCCGGATGTGGAAAAATTTCCCTCTATACACTGCGAGTTTCCAAGTGTACAATTGTTCAGAGCACCTTTGCAAAGCTTGAATCCTGATGAAGTTATTTCTCCAGGGAAACATCGCTAATGCTGCAATTTAATTAAAATGAGTGCATCGATAGAAGTGGAAAATTGATACAAGTAAATTCTAAAAGGTGCCTCTAGATTTTCCATCGAAGGAAAGCAAAAAGCCTGTGACCCAGCAGTGGTCTCACACCCACAGGGTCCTACAATAGGGAGTATTCTTGTGTGATATTATAGAATGGAAGATCTCTGGCATTCCTATTGCAATGTTCCTCAGCCTGTAAACTATACACGAGATCCACATCCAGTGCAGTGACCATCGTTTTCATGTTCTACAGGACCAGCAAACAACGAATTATTCCACCGCATCTAAAGAGATGAACTTCCAGTCACAAATAAGCAAGACAGATAGTACTAATTTTGTACAAAGTTAACATTAAGAAATGCAGTTGTCTGTCAGCATGAACATGAGTATAGTTACTTTGTGAGACAGTAGTGAGGATACCACATCGGTTTGCCACCCAGAACAAGTAGAAGTTACTATTAAATCATGATGTGTTCTGTTGTGCTTTGACATCCCCCTAAACAAACCACTCCATCCATATCATGCCTTTAGTGTCAGGAACAAGAAGCCACTGGACTGGCAGATTATCATAAATATTGTTTGTTCTCAGGTACAATAAATAATCACACCCCTTTCATGGTGTCAAGCTCTTGGCAAGGATTTAGGCATAATGTGAAATCATTCAACAGGACATTTAGGAACGTCCTATTTATCATTCACATGAATTCGGATAACAGCTAAAGTGTTCCTTTTCAGCTAATTTCACGCGAGGAAGCATATTAGAGATAACGTGATTCTGTGACTTATGACTGTGTGACTCTTTGGCACTGTGAGGTAGGATAGAATCCAGTTGACAATATAGGGAGCAAAGCAGTGCAAACTCTGCATTGGAGTAAGACACGGGGGGGGGGGGGGGGGGGCA
>JAODUD010000036.1:12771260-12784248 GCA_026784285.1 Stomatorhinus walkeri
ATCCATTATCTATACCCGCTTATCCTACTGGGTCGCGGGGGGTCCGGAGCCTACCCAGAAGCAATGGGCACGAGGCAAGGAACAACCCCGGACGGGGGGCCAGCCCATCGCAGGGCACACCCACACACCAGTCACACACACAGGCACACCTACAGTATGGGCAATTTAGCAACTCCAATCAGCCTCAGTATGTTTTTGGACTGTGGGGGGAAACCGGAGTACCGGGAGGAAACTCCACAACGACACGTCTGCATGTCTGGCAGAACATGCAAACTCCACACACATGGAACTCAGGAGGAGACTCGAACCCAGGTCCCAGAGGTGTGAGGCAACAGTGCTAACCACTGCACCACCATGCCGCCCCACTGGTGGTCCAACACTCGCAAAAAAAAAAATTATAGGTTTTATTGGTTATTATTATTCACTACATTTATGATTTGCAACTATAAAAATCAAATCATCATTTTCAATTATTTAGTTGTAGTGAATTGCCTCTGAAGGAATCAGGGATTAACCTTCAGTGTTCCAAATCTTGGAACTTGGCGTTTTTTCCATTTCTCAATTAGCCAAAATGTTTTATACTTAGCTCATTTATAACAGCTTTACTAAATAGATCTGACTGACAGACTAAAGAAACCTGAACGGTACCACAAGACGAAATGGGTGGAGAGGCAGGAACCAGCCGGTTTGTCATAGCCCATCTCAAACTCGACGAAGCATGATGCCGAAGCAGCAGAGTGAGGGGCAGCCAAGCTGACAAATGAGGAGAATTCGCCGGAAGCCCAGTATGAACTACAGGACGTGAAACAGCCTGCAGTGGCACTGGCAGGTGGATGGGATGTGTGGGGCACGAGATCTTCATTTGGGGGAAGGGGAGCAGGTAGTAACAGGTAGGCCAGCGGGGTGTGAGGAAACGCAAACACAAATCCACATACACATGAAAGATTCTGGCAGGAGCATGAGAAGGAAACACAGGGGACAGAACAGGAACGATTCCGTATCCCAGCACAGTCAGGACGTGTTTACAGTCCTGAGACTTCATTCAGGTTTCCAGAAAAAAAAACAATACGCTACAATTTTTACACTTTACAGGGAATGGGGAACAGGTGGAATTAATCAGCATGCCAAATCCTGGTCATATGACTGTGCCCCCTGAGAGAACACACCCCTTCACACAAATACATTAACAGAATTAGTTAACATTGGCCCAGCAGATAGTGCAGTGCTTCTATGGTTGATTGTCACTTGGAAGACCTTCCTCCAGAACTCTTAACTAAGATTCTTAACCTACATCAAGAAATGAGCTCAAAAATCAAATCAAACAAACAATCCTCAGTCAAAAATTGCACAATAAAAAACTGTAAGTTCACTTAAATAATAAATCACAGATAATGGAGAGGACTAGTCCAGACCACCTGCTAGAACACAGTAATTCATGACACCCTAATTCCCAGCAAGATTACAGATCAGCGGCTTGATGACACATGGGTCACGGCAATGTTCAGTCTTATTTGCGAATCTCTGGCAATAGTCCTAAGAGAGCAGTTTCCCACTCTACCCAGTAGCCAACCACAGCAGCATGTCCAGTATGAGAAGAGAGGGCAATAAAAGGCTTTCCGGACATCATGAAATCAAAACGGAACAAACAAACGGGCGGAGCTGGGATTGGCGACGTCAGCATCAGCGGGGGCATGGGAGCTAACGACCTGCCATAGAGTGCACTGTTAATTATCGGCAGATTCTGGCGCGTGGAGGAAAAGCCCATCGCTTCACACCATCCGAGGAAAGGAGGAGAGCTTCACAGGGTTACCAGAGGGCCGTTTAATGTAAGCACCATTTAGCATTTGTGGGAAATGTAATATTCCCCATTGCAGAGTAAACACATGAAACGCATCCATTAATAAAGACACCCCTCAGTTATCACCCATCCATTCATCCATAACAGTCATACCCTTCCTGGAACGTGTCCCAGGAAGTACCGGCACAGGGCAGGGAACATTCTGGATGGGATGCCAGCCCATAAGCTGATCCACAAAAATAGCTTCACAGAGAAGTGTCTGGGCCTGGTGAACCATTAATAAATTTAGAGCATCTATAATTAATAAAAAATCAGTTACATGAGTTTCACTATTAAAATATTCTGCTGTGCAGCATGTCGATCAGTTGGGTTTTGTTTACTGCAATTATTATATATTATATTTGAGGTGGATAATGGACATTTGTCTGTTTCTCTGTTGCATATCAGCTACACCATCTTGCACAGAGTGCTTGCTCAGGCAGACTTTGTATGAATCAGATCGTCCCTTTTTCCTTCTATCAGAAGCCTGATCTCTGGGGTGGGGGCCTGACGCTATAGAGCTCACTGCCAGCCTGGAGATCACTGACGCACACGCTTGTACCTGAACACGTACACAAGCAAGAATGTGTAACACCTGCTGATATTTGGATATCAGTAAGGTAAACAAGCCCAGGAGGGGCGGCCATTTAGCTGACCTTGTGGCCATTGAGAATTTTCCCCCTACCAGTCCACAGGGGTGGATTTCTTGTTTCTGGGGACGCACTCAAAACATTTTTGTGCCCCCCATCCCTACTCAGATGTTTCAAAAACTGAATAAACAGATAGCGAGTCAGAAGATCATAACTAGTTAATGGGTTGGCTGAACATGCTGCTTCAGCAGCTCCTAAATAAAGAATATTATTTAATATTTAATGTAGTAACTGTCTGTGGCCTACAGGGGGCCCCAAACCTGAAGTGACCCATGTAAATATATGATTTGAGTAGTGGCAACCACAGCCGCTCCCAATCCATCTAAATAGGTTCAGAGAGGCAGCCCCACAGCCCCCCCCCCCCACTCACACTGGACGATGAGGTGTGCTGAAGCTGTGGGAGAAAGTCCTAAGCTGTTGCTGGGGGTGCAGGTGTATTTTCCGGCATCTTCCGGCTTCACTCGAAAGATGATGAGGGTCCCGTCAATCAGGATTCGCACCCGCAGCTTCAGGTCACTGTAGGGACAGCAAACAGGCTGAGGCACTGGCGGTCGCGCATTTATCCATGTACAGCTTGTGCAATGTAATGCTTCTAAATTGCATGCAGTTTTTGGTACATTCATTTCCCTGGTTTGTGCCCTTTCCTCTGTTTAAATACGAAGGCCCTGCAACCCCAGCAATCAATTATGTTAATTACACCAAAGTGCATCATACACTGGGACCTGGCTTCAATCCCTACTGTGTTGCATTGGCTGGCTGTCACGGGAATTAATTGGCGGAGGTCCACAGCGACACCTACAAGGCTGCGTGTGGAATTAAGTAAGAAGAGCTCTCATGGAAATGTGTCATGTCACTTGATGAAACCTGGGGCCCACAGAGTAAACAAATGAGGGTAGGTGACAGCACAGACAACCCCTCACAAAATGGAATGGGTATTTGGGGGGATATGAATGATAAATGGGAAAAATGGCCAATGCACATTTGGAAAACAGCTAAAACAGATGAGAGGCTTATAGAGCATAAATAGTACATGAATGGCAGCACAGGAAACCCAATCATAACTTTACTTCTTGAAGTAGACGTTGTCCTCCTCCCAATACCAGGTGTAGGTCAGGTTTGCAGGGTATGCCTCTGCTTGGCAGGTGAAGAATGCGTTTTGAGATACGTTTACAGTTATGTTCTTGGGTGGTGTAACAATAAATGGTGACCCTGGGGAAAACACAGAAAATGGTCATGGGTTCTCTTCATGAAGATATGTTACTCCTCATCAGCCTGTATAAAGATCATTGCAACCACTCTGTCAGGCCTTCAAAACAATATCTAGCAGGTAGGAGATCAAATGACACATTGCATCTTGTCAAACTGGATTGTGCAGACAGGCAGACAGACAGAAAAACAGTACATAGATAGATAGATAGATAGATAGACAGATAGATAGATAGATAGATAGATAGATAGATAGATAGATTTATTATGTCAGTAATTATGAAAGCCAAATGTGTGCCAAACACATCACAAATTGCATTAGTTTGGTTCTATGACAATCCGAGTGACATCACACTTGTAATTACCTTGAATGAGGAGGTGGGTGGAGTGAATGGCCTCCCCCTGAGGGCTGTGGGCGTGGCAAGCATAGACACCGCCGTCCTCCCGCAGGAGCGACACGACCGTCAGCTGCCCGTCGGTCACCTGCCGGGCAGGAGGCCAAAACAATCGCTTTGACTTACACAGAGTCTCCAAGGTCACTGATCTACAGCATAGGCTACAATTGCAGAGACCAAAGGGCTGGGAGCTCATTCACATCTGTGGCCAAGAAACCCATCGCTGCATAACTCACTGATCAAAAGAGATGTAATTCACTGATAAGCACTTGTGGGGAACACTACTAAACTGCCGCTGCTGCTACTGCTGAAAGGATTCGCCTTCAAATGAGAGGAGGCATTCAAGCTAAGGGCACCACAAGCTGGATTATCTCTGACGGCACAGCAGTCAAAGCAAACAGCTCCCGGCGCCTCCCAGAAATGGAATACAAACATCACAACCGCAGAAATTAATATGTGCACGGGGAGATTATTGAATCGTGTGCATCCCCCTTTTCAAACATCTTGAAGCTAAAATGCAAATATTTTAATTTTGGCATTCATAAAGTAGACTGGTTAAGATATAACCACAGTCATCCATCATCAGTACTTGTAGGAACTTATAGAAAATCATGTGGAAAACAGATTTCTTTGCTTATTATGATAACAATGCTAGGGTCAAATGTGGCCACCACATGACCCTGATTCACTGATTTGATGTCAGATCTCACTGGAAGATTGTCACCCTTGACACGGTGCGAGTCCAAAGACACCCACAAATAAATGACTTTGGTCCATTATCTGTGACTGAGCCGATCGGTTTCAGACAGAAGCTCAGCCAGTGTGCAGTAAAGCCCAGTGGACGGTGGTTCATGGTGTTAAAAGGAGGCTTACAGTTCCTGTTCGGCTACCTGGTACTTATCACTGTCTCCAAGCCGCTTGCCCTCCCTCTGCCAGCTCACCACGGGCTTGGGATTCCCCACGGCGGCACAGCTCAGGGTCACGCTGCCACCTTCCCTGGCCTCCACATACTGTGGGGGTGTACCTGTGAATGTGGGCGGCGCTGTACGGGCAAGAGTGTGTGTCAGCAAATGAGAGCCCAAGAGAGCAGATGAAGTACAATTACTCACCGTTAGCATCATTAGCTAATCATGGCTCATCTTTACCTGCATTATCATTAGCGGAAACTGATGTCACGTCTAATTGCATTGGGCAGGGAAGTACCTGTAGCACAGAGTTAACTTTCAATCAACTAAGTGAATTAAAAGAATTAGCGCACATCTGACATCACATACTTACACAGTACATACTGACTTTCTTTAGAAGCCTACTACTTGACTATTAACGTAGTACATACTATATGTACGCATGACAACAGTATGCATGCCCTGGGATATTTTGCATTGTTACTTGACCCAGATGTTGACCAATAACATAGCCTGACCCCCACAAAAGCAAAAAACTATTAACAAAAAAAAATACATATTCAAGTGAATTTATATAACTGGGTAACTACTGACATTGGTACACACATGGTACTTCCTCTACTATCTTGGCATAAACATCCGAGCAAGCAACATTCCTCATCTCTAGTTGCAGCTGCAGTGGCCTTGTGGGATTAGCGTAGCATCCATCAGTTAAACACTTCGGAATGTGGCTGAATGCAGCATGTAATCCGGGTACCATTCTACTATCTCATTCATACTAAGGACTGGGACATACTGCTCATTTTGAATACTGTATTATGTACTACCACATAGCAAACAAGTATGCAATTTTGGATGCACACATAATTAGTGCGCTATTTGCAATGGGTGCACTAACAGATATGACATCAAGCAGAGCTGGCTCACCTTTGACAGTAAGGTGTACCCAACTGCCATTTTGGAATGGGTCAGTCTGCTGCTCCAGCACCAGGACCCTGCACTCATACCAGCCCTGGTCTGCAGAGCGCACCTGCTCGATCCGCAGCGAGGCCTTCCCCTGGAGTGTGACTCTACCTACAGTACCAGAGCAGAGGTTAAAGGTCACTGATATTCAGTGGCATAGCACTAGGAAAAAAATTTCTAAATATAATTTTTTCCCTCCACACTTTCATCTACCCTCTTTGTACAGAACAAAGGTGCATATGAAATTTAATACAGATTCACAGTAGTCTGTATACCATTCATCCATCTTCTAACCAATTATGCTTGTCAGGATTGCAGGGTGCCTGGAGTCTATCTCAGTGAGGCCTCATGGTTACTCAATGAGCCACCATACTTCTAGTCTGTCACACGCTGGTCTACAGCACTACTATTTTAACGAACCTGACACAATTTTTATGAGTCCGACATTCTTTATTAATCCTTTTTGTGTCTGTGTGTCGTATCAGGAAATTGGAATTTAATCACTAGCGTCCATTACATGCCACCATTACAAAGTGATAATTCCCACGTCGGATGCCAGTCGGGAAGCCTCAGGGGCTTCTCAGCTGTCGCCCATGAGTGAATTTCACAGCCTCTACATACTGTGCAGGCGCATATGTGCGGCCAAACTGTACCGGGTGCAGTGTTAACCCTGCTAACTTTGCTGGAGCTCATCTAGCTCTATTAACACTGCAGTTTTTGGTGTCAGTCACTCACTCTGAATCAATGTACAAGTTTGCTAGATATCAGCCACCTGTGGGAAGGTCGTTAGGAGTGCACTGCAGTATGAACATGTTTATCTAATATCCATATAGCTACAAAACAGTTGCATTTACTGGCAAAATGCTCAAAATATTACTCAGCAGCCAATTAACAATAGCTATTAGCAGCCTAATTATGGTCCATATCCAATATCCAGTTACCTCAAGCATGTCATTGAACACATTTTGGAAACAATCAGAGTCAAATGTGGATGCTATTTACCCTCAGTCAGACATGTACAGACATTAATGCTAACGGTTCTGCTCTCTGCAGTCTGTTCTTACAGTTTGGTCAAAAACAGAGACCGAGACCAAAATATTGTCCAGACACAGGGCAGAAAACACACTGTAAGAAATCACACCTCTTTTTCTTTAACAGTCTCTGACGGGGGAGTCTGTAGGTCTTGCGAGACACGTTTGACTTTGAATCTGCTGCAGTAACTTCCCAAACAAGACCATCAATAAAGCAGTTAAAAGCACACCTGGAGAACACTTAGCATGTCTGTGCAACTCAACTTATATGTGTTTTCTTTTT
Source organism: Stomatorhinus walkeri (assembly GCA_026784285.1). Classification (NCBI taxonomy): domain Eukaryota; kingdom Metazoa; phylum Chordata; class Actinopteri; order Osteoglossiformes; family Mormyridae; genus Stomatorhinus; species Stomatorhinus walkeri. Next base: position 12,778,531 of record JAODUD010000036.1, read on the forward strand.
TTACACTCAGAAAACTAGGGGTACTGAAATAGCCTCGAGACTCTAAGAGAACTTACCAGCATACTCTGGGTCCACATGAGGCGGGTAGAAGCGGAAACTGATGAAGAAGGGCATAGGCACGCTGGACCGGAACCACTCCACCACATAGGCAGGCTGGGGGCCACTCAGGGGCCAGGACACGTCACATCCCAGCACCACGCTCTCACCAGCACGCACTGTCACAAAGCGGGGCTCCTCTCTTGCTCTGCGGGGACCTAAGGGGGGTCACCAAGGGGGCAGCGAGAGACGGAGGTCACTGCGAGGACCCCATGATGCTGGGGTCACTGTGGGAGACTCCACGGTTATACACACTGACGCCATCAACTGCAGGAAAGGTGCACTGGATGGCAGTCAGGAGACCCAGTGGGATTCTATTGTTAGTAATTATGAGTGTTTGAAGGGGAACAGGCTGTCATTACCGCCCACACACCCACTGTCTGGCTTCACACAGCCTGAAACGGCATACTGGGGTTGGCAGCCGCCTAGCCAGCTCCATCCATCTTTGCCGCAGAGGTCATAGAGGACTCACAAGCTGGGGATTTGCAGTGCCGTACAGTATATGTACATCGCACCTGAACAGAAGAGTGGCTCAGAGCAGCTCTAACCAGTCAAAACCAGTTCCGACCAGCCAGCCCATTCACTGCCAATCACATACTGCTGCTGTTGGCCATCTTCTCATAACAGGACATTTTCAATTTGCCTCAGCGACCACTGGATCTCCACAGGGTCTAACCCTAACCCCCAAATGTTCTGCTACTGTTGACATCTTGCAGAAAGTCAGCTTTTCAAATGGTATTATCAACTAAAAAGTAGTAGCCAGAAAAAATTCTCAACGGTAGTATTTCACTGTAGACTAAACAGCATATTATCTATGATGTTTTACTTGAAATGCATTCCACCCATCTATTTTCCAGTGCAGTTCAGTGGTCTACACCATGGAGCTGAAGCAGGGGGACACATGCCTGTCTGTCATAGTTTAGGTGTACTCGGTATTAAGAAAAAACCCGTCAATGCTTGCAAGTTAAAAGGACCCAGTATAATCAGTGCGAATGGCAGAGGCCTACAGAAATGCCACCAGACCTGCATGGAATTTCAGTCCCCTATCACTCAGTTCCAGTGGAGACGGTGAGATTATCCCTTCAGTCCAGATCCTTTACAGAGCTTCTACTTGACACAAAGATGAGAGGGCAGTTTAATCCCATCCTGCAACAACTAATAACTATCCATTATCCTTCAGAAATAACTACAGAGCAAAAAAGTTCACAGTTGATGGGCCAATAATTACGAGTCAGAGGAGCAACGGTCACATGACTTCACCCAGAATCACCCATCCATTAAACGGCCGTCCAGTCAGATCTGAGACGGGTGTCATGTGGGACGAGGTGTTAGCACAAGCGGCCTTCTGCCATGTTGCGACTTTCAGAAGGGATGAAAACAAGGTTTTCCTCAAAATCTCTCACCTCTCTTTAAATGCTCAATAAATACCAAAGGTATTAATAAAAAAAAAACTGTTGTAAAGTAAGAAGCACAAATGGGTATAAATGGATCTGCTTGGTAAAATATACTTGACATTCATCTAGCAATTAAAATTATTTAAGGCATTAAAATAAAAGACTGTATTTTCAAAAAAGGTCATTTAGATCCAGGGCAGGCAGCTTAGACTGAGATGGCAGTGGTACCTCGGGCCCAGGGGACGATGAAACCGGGTCGGATTTGGACAAGATTGCCGATCTGTTTTGAACGGGAGAGGAGGGAGGGCCTTCAATTCCTGGCCAAACTCTAATAAAAGATTAATTTTGAGAAGAGGGGTGGTACTGGCAGGACTGGAGAGGTCCGGCGTCTGGAGGTCGCGGCTAGGGTTCATTCCCGAGCGCCGCTGTTTCCGTGTGCGCGTACGACACCAACCAGAGCTGTATTGATCTATACCAAAAAAAGACGAATTGTGAAGATGAAGGTCATGCTGCTCCCTGAGACATGAGGCGAAGTTACACACATTACCTCTGTATTTTACCCACACAGGAAAATGAGCAGGACTCACGGTGGAGAGAGGCATCCTCTTCTTATGTCTCGGATCACAGGCACCAATAAAAGAGGTCCTCGGATAGCCAACCTTTCACGGTGTCTGGAATCGAGCCAGTGTGACAGAGCTCCTGCTCGTCCTTTCCCCTGCCCTTCCCCCCACCCCCCCCTCAGGTGTTCCAATCCCTCTGCCAGCAATGTAGGGCCGTAAGTAGAAACTATGGATCCCCGCTCCCCTGACCGTCCCCCTCGTTTCTGAGTGAAGGTCCGCCGTGCTTGGCGTCGCTCGTCACGACGGGCGACCCGTGGGAGATGCCTGCCTGGTCTCGCTTCTGGACAGCGGCCGTGTTTTTGCTCACCAGTCAGGTCTGCAGCTACATCTGAGCTGAGGTCCTGTAGCTCTTTTCCTTTGGGTTTAAAGCTGGAACCTTATTCCTTGTCATACAAAAAGCAGTGTTGCATTAAAACTGAATTGTTCATTATTTTTTTTGTTCACACTGGCGATTTTTGACTGACGTAAGTAATCTGCTCCACAAACCCTATTTTACGTATGTCGGATTTACCCACCCGTACCATTCTAGTCACCTAACAGCCATGGATTGATGTAATTGGTATGCAAGTATGCATTCTTAGTATAAAGTATAAAAAGATCTGATCAGATCGATTCAGATATGAGTTCCTACTCTGGGTGACTAGCGTTTTCTGTGTCATTGTCACCTGCTCTGCTCCCTGGAGGACAGGATGTCACGAGGGGACAGGAGGTGCACTTGGCATGTCTAAAGCTCCCTTTGAGTCTAGACAGTAGCCAGAGGCAACGTCAGCTGCTTATAATGGGCCTTTCTAGCACTTTCCGGATGATTTATTCTGTGTTCTGTCATCAGCTCGGGGATATTCCAGGTCTTCAGAAATAAATACATCATTGCGAATGTTCTGATTGCTGCGTTCACATCCTGCATTGTGTCACTGAATGGGGCAGCAGGTGACACTGTGGTTAAGGACATGGACCTCAAACCCAAGCTTTGTTGAGGTTGGGGGGCTGGCCTTCTTCATCTAGCATGAGGGTAAAGAACCACCACTCTGGCATGATGATTTTTGCATTCCTCAGATTTCTCACACATTTGGCTGTAATATGCAGATGTTTTATGCAGATGTTTTTCCATTTGTGATTCTTGGGTCGGACGACTTTATGGGATGCTGGGAACAGCATGTGGTTCAGCAGGTTATGATGCTGTGCCTATGATCAGTAGGTTGTCGGTTCCAATCCCAAGGTTGGTAGAGTGATGACACCCTTGAGCAAGGCCCTCGACCCCCCACAGCTGACGGGTGCTGGGTCTCCCTCCTTTTTCAAATGTATGTCTGTTAAATAAATCGAACGTGAATGACATCGACCCGCTGGCAACGTCCCTGAAGAGATACCGCGTACCCGGAGCCTGTGGTTCTGTTTGCAGGTAGCCGGATGAAGGTCCACGGGATGCGTTGCTCTGGACGACAGGAAGTGTCCTTTAGCGCCTCCTCGCTCGGCTTTGCACGGCGGTCGTCGGTGCGGTGTTATGGCTAAGCGGCACTGCCTTTATAAATAGCACTGAGTGGGCGGGTGTTGCACTCTTACCTGGCCTGTAGAGAGCTGTGAAATGTGAGAACTTCGGAAGACTGACAGCCCCAAAACAGCCGGGCGTCCCTGGGGGTGGGGGGGGGATGTATGTGGTTGCCATGGTGACGTGCTTAGCAGGTTCTCCGCTCCTGTGTTGTGTCCCGCTGGGTATTTTACAGCAGAACAGGACCTCGGCATCTCTCTTGAAAGGCCTTGTTACTACCCCAAGTAGCCAGAGAAACCCCCCCCCCCCCAACACCGAGAGAGGCTGAAAGCATTTTTGTTGACACGCCTGATCTAGTAGCTTTAATAAAATTACACGCTCAGGTTAGCTTAACTGCGCCCCTGACGATTCCAGTGTGCTGAAAAGGACAAATCTCTCTCAAATCTGTTCTGAGTCTTTATGAATGATGCTGAGCCAGAACATCAACAGGCTCGGAAATAACTTAAATTCAAGGTAAAATTAGCATAAATCTGTATCTGTGTATGATCTGCAACTCCCTGGAACAGTGTCCTGTTTAGGTAGCCCGTTCTGTTTTCTAAGCCCTACAGTGCCTGCAAAGGGATTATTTACTCTGATTGGGAGTAAATGATTCAGTATGCGTAGTTTGGGGCAATGGTTTTATTGTGAAATGCAGGGTAACCGGTGCACAGATATTTGATCTGTCAGAGGGCCAGGCTAAAGTCCTATGTGACGTTCTGTCGGTGACTCTCGCTGCAGTGTCAGAGTCGGGCCAGGAGGTAATGACAGATGGTGCCCTCTCAGGTTTAAACATGGGAGTCGTTTCGGACAAGTGCTCTCTGAAAGATACGGCAAATGCAAAGTATGAAACAGTGTAAGGTAGTGCATACCTGATCATAAGTTTGCTGCACAAAGCCTAAAGCGAAAGTTAAACCATCAAATCTAAGTTAAATACGGCATGCTAACTGCTCGCTAAATCTGCAGGTTTCTGTTTCGTCAGGAGTGTTTCAGAAGCTGGCTGATTGAAACCGCTGCTCACTCCTGTCCTAGTGAAAATATTATATGAGATATTTTGGTTTTAAAAGAACTACTCAGGTTATGTTATGGCTCCCTCACTCACGGTAAATGAGTTTCTGAGAATATCTCAGACATACAAGTATGAGTAAATGTGACGTTAATGAAAATACTCACACATTTACAGGCATAATTAAAACTATGAAGAAAAGTAGGTTGGGCCTGGCTATTGAAACCCAACCCAGATGCCTAACCAAAGTTTTGCCAAATCTAATCATTTAATTTCAAAACGCCTTATAAGTTCATGCTTTTCTTATCCATTCAGTTGCTGAAACTTAATCACCAGGAAGCCTCTTGCCGTTTATAGTCTTTGTCAGTTGTATTTGGAGCAGCGGGGTAGACTGGCTGTAAATTCACACTTCCAGAACAAAGGCAGTGGGCTCACTGGGCCTCTGGTGTCTGGTGTGTTCCTGAACCACGTTGATGTGTCGGCCACGACGACGAGCATCACCCTCCTCAACATCCACATCATCCGGTCCTTCTGTTCCCATTAACCAATCATGTGTGAGCTAGTTCACCTTTTCGGGACTGCTGCACCACCCGAGCCACATATGTAATGAAAATAAAAGGCTGCCGTCCTCGCGTGACTATTTTAATGACCTGCTTGCCGCTGTAACTCTCGGGACGTCAACGGTGATGCCAAGTAAATGCAGCAGATGTGCCTGTTTGGGACCTAAAGCCTCTCGAGTCCTGATCAGTTGGAGCTCGAGGCCGATGCTGTGCCCAATCTTACCGGCCTCGACCCATGGTTTAGCATTCAGATGGCTCCAGGGGGTGTTTTTGCCATGCCCCCCCCAGAGCGCCGCATCTGTCTGCGGCCTGACAGGCATAGCGATGACGACTGGGAACCACAAAGCGAGGTCTCTCCATAACTAAACTCCCTCCCTCCTGAATTATTTAGGACTTCCTGATTGTGCGTCTTCATCCTGTTCGCTCTGCTTCACGCTCAGTGGTCGTTGGTTTAACCAGGTGTCTGCTACCTTCAAGCTGGTAATTAGAAAATTATTTATCTCTCAGCTCTGAAAATACAGAT
>JAODUD010000036.1:12786225-12810007 GCA_026784285.1 Stomatorhinus walkeri
CTTTTCCCCGCCCTTCCCCCCCCCCCCCCCCCAAGCTTTTCCCTGGCTGCTGGTGCTGCCTTAGCTACTGCATTCCTGTGCTTAATCTGCTTTGTTGAGCCAAACACTCCCCCCTCACACCTAACTGTGCCAGAACCGCATGTATACCGAAGGAGCATGTTTTAGCCAAGCCTGTGCCAGCAGGGGGTGGAGTGCAGCTCTGTGGGTTAAGACCCATGGCCAGAAGGCCATTGGTTCAAAACCTATGGTCAGCAAAGTGATTCCAGCATTGGGCCCTTGAGCAAGGACCCTTAAACTTAACTGTTCCAAGAACGGGCTAACCCTGATTTCTCAGGTGTGTGTCACTTTGGGTAAAAGCATCTGCTGCTGTGGCCCTTCCAGGGTCATGATACAGTATAAACCAGGGCTATTCGAAACCGGGTCCTCGAAGGTCTGAGCACTGCCGATTTCCCAGCCTTCCTTTTCCTGTGAGTCAGGTGTGAAGCCTCTGGCCAATCAGAATCAAGGTGAGTTAAAAGATAGAACTTGTGAATGACGTAGTGTTAAGAAGGCTTCGGGAAGCTCATCCCAGTAATTATTAGACTCCCAGGGAGAACTGAAAACAAGGCCTAGATTTGGAATCGGGGTCCAGATTTGAAGAGCCTTGAAGTAAGACAAGGACTGGAAGAGATTCTGTCTGCAGTATTTCTGTGACCAGAAAGGTAAACTTAAATTTAAAAAACCCAAAAGCAATACCCAGCTGGTGATCAAGGGAATTCAGGTGATAAAGATTAAGCTTGTTTATTAATGCGTGCAGAATCTTGTGTTCAGTGATCATCTTCTCCTGGCAAAAAACATATTTTCACAGCAGCTCTACGCTGTCAGAGGCACCATCATCAATGTAACACATCATCACATCCACGTAAGAGAATGGCTGGGCTCTGCTCATTAGTTCCTAACGATACCACCCTGTTTCAGCTCATTGCTGTCTGTCCACCAAGAAATTCCCACAGAAATAATGATATTCCTACGATTTTTTAAAGAAACGTCTGACACATACAGAGCACATAAGACCCAGTTTGATGGGAATTTAGCATTTAGCAGGCTATACCATGACAGTGTATCAAAAACCCATCTCTCCTAGCAGCACCACACAGGCTGGGTATAATATATTACCCTCAAACACCACACTGTCCTTTTTACGAGACTGTAACATGAGCTAGATCTATAACAAAAGCTAGATCAGCAACACCCACACAATTAATGTCAACATGCTCATTTACTTAATGGAACCATGGACATTAATTTATTTTTCTTATGTGCTGTGTTTTTTTAAACTAAAACCAGTTTGCTTTGTACTGGTTTTTGTGTGACTGCCTGGCTACTCCCAGGAGGGGAAAGGATGGAAACTGGAAAAAGTCAATGGGTAGAGCGATAAATTCACAGCTTGCGCTGACCGCAGCATTTCACAGATCTACCCCAATGGAGTTCCAGTACAGATAGCCCTGCTTGCATTCTCCTATGATGTATAGAGCCCCTTGTCGCCCCCTTCAGGGCAGGCCCAATCATCGCTGGCGACAGATCTTACTACCCTCCATAAAGAGAGATCATGCACACAATTTATTTGGATTGAAAATCCAATTTAAATGCTAAGCAGACCATTGACATTGAACACCTGGCCTAAAATTGGGGCAAGCTGTCCCTGAACACCCCCAGAATATGCCAAGTCAGTATTTAGATGAGTCCACTGGGACGCCCCAGTCACTCTATCCAGTCTATAACTGCAACCTTCAGGCCTCAGACAGCGTGAAGGCCTCGCTTTCATAGAGAGCGCTTCTCAGGCCTTTGTGCGCTATTTTAAACCAGCGTGACGTGGTTGAGGCGAGCAGTCGAGTCTGAGGGGGATTCGGCTGAGACTCTGCACAGCCTTCTGCATCACACCGGCAGCCGGACTGAGACAGAGTAGCAGACGCCTTGCTGTGTTCAGGGTCAGTGGGATACGATCCCCTCCCAGAGTGCCGCTCGACAACCGGGTCAAACCGGCTAAACTGAACGTCTTTTTGTTTCTGTAAAATAAATAACGTGAAAGAAAAATTATTCTGGTACAGCATTTCTATGGAATTCTCGTATCTAGCGAGCAGTGCAAACCCTATATTATTGCCAAAATATTGTCCATGTCTAATCCTCTTATTCAGAGCTTTGCAGTCAGGAGACTGGCTGTCTTAATTCCCAGCTGTCCTTTAGCAATAAATTTCAAAATGTGGGACTCAGCTGGGGTCTGCAAAGTCACGGGCAGAAAGGAAGAGTGAGGGAGAATTAAGATTCTTAAGAGAAAATCAGAAAGACCTTTTTAAACCAGATTTAATTTTTCTTTTCAAGACAAAGATCTAATATCATTGACTTTTTTTATTGGATTCTATGGCTATTCTTTAGATGGGACAGAAACACGGTGGGGATAATCCGAGAGAACAAAAGAGCTCCGAACAGCAGAGGATCTTACTGAGGAAAGAGTTAGGAGAGAAACGATGGCAGTTCTTAAAGTGCAAGCATAAGAAGGCGAATGGAGCAGGTTCAGAACAAGGCATAATATGGATCTGAGAACTGAGAACATTCTGTAACACTATGGGCTGAACTTAGGAGGCCCACCAAAGGATCAAACGACCAAAGTTCAAATGAGGTCCACCACACAGATACCAGACCAGGACAACAGTCCCTGAAGGTCTTTTATCACATTTAATACGATTCCATTGTCGCAATTTATTTTTTGAATGTCTATCATTACGTGCCAAGACATGAATGATCATAAAAGAACCAAACGAAACATACAATTAAGCAATAACACCCTGAACTCAATATGGATATAAATAAGCAGGTACCTTTCATCATGAGAGCTAGAGGCCTGTCGCCATATCGTGGCTGGAGGAACGTCAGCGTGAGAAATTCTGACACAGCAAGACTTGTCTGGCAGCTCCCTGGAGGGGGAGGGGGGGTCCCAGAACCTAGACATGCACCAGCGGCTCCAGTGTTTCAGAATCACCCAGAGTGCTTAGCGACAGGCTGCTGCCTGATCCCCACGCTGCGGTGTGTTTGCGGCAGCCGTCTGATACAGCCATGGCCGCTACTTCATTACCACGCCGGTCTCCACGTTTAGCAAACCGGCTGAGGAAAATAATTGAAAAAAAAAAACATGACACAGCCTCAAAACATCATGAAGGCTTTGACGGGGACCGAGGCTCACTCTCTCTTCTCCGTCTGTTCCATGTGAAAACACATTGAGTGCAGACATACACAGAGAGCAATTAAAATGGCACATCAAAACACCACCTGCCAAAAAACTGGGACATGAATATATACCAACAGCCACAAACTGAGACTACCACACTAAGTGTATTCTGCAAACAATTTAATGCGATTCGTTAAATACTTTCCAGTAATTCTGTAAACTTCATAGAATAGATGGTAATTAGTCAAATGAGACTCAAAATACTAACTTACTTTTAAGAGTTATACATTGCAGTTGACTTGTATTCATGCATCTTCCAACTGCTTGTCTAGTTTAGGATTGTAAGGGGTTTCCAAATGACAAAGAACTATTCAATTACAACACATTCAAGTACTGCTCTGTATTACATGTAAGTATCTGGGGAGGGGTTTACAATAAGAGTGAAATCACTGTTTGATGGCCTTACAAAGCATGGGAAAAGTTACACCAGTATCAGACACCATTCCATCAGGGGCCTAACTGGATAAACAACTAAGAAACTGGATGTATATCCATAGAAAATTAACTGCAAATAGGAGCAATCTATGTATTTGGAGATGCAATCGATTAAACGTGCCCAAATACAAATGATCCCAGACAATAGTGACACTGCTAAAATATGGAAAAGGAATATAATTGAACATAATCCTATTTAGTTGTCAAGCCAAGGTACTCAGTCACATAATGGATTCTGAGATAGCTCTTCTGGCTGCTGCCATACAGATTCACAGAAGACCGTCAAGCTGGTTATGGCTTAGGGAAGGCGGCCGGACCTTGAAGTCCAGCTACAGCAGCAGGGGACACGTGAGGAAGGAACCTGACGCCGAAGTGAATGTCTAGGTTTGATGTGAAAATCCGAGGTTTACGTCAAATGAGAGAAAACACCGAAGAATATATGCCATTATAAAAATAGGAAGTCCTTAATCTAGCATTTTATAATAATATTTTAAGTGAGCTATTTATTTGCAGAACAGTTTACTTGTTCCCCAAAATAACTAATGATTAGAATATTAAATTAAAAGTCCACTTTTAATTATCTAGAAATAAAATACTTATAATGATAAAATTACATCTATCAATCACAAATGCACAAGCAGTGTCTGGTGATTGCTACATTAACTGTGTGACAGGAGCATGTAATAAATTAGCTAATGTATCCTGTGTCCACAGACAGGATGCCTGTAGCCTGCTAACAGGCCTTATGGAATGCTAATGTGCTAAAGCTAACTGGGTGACTATGAGACACCAAAGGGTCTTGTTGCATGCTAACATGCTAATGCATGAAAAACTGCTAACGGCTGGCACAGAGGTCCCCATATAAATCATGTGCTGGTAAGAGGACCACTAAGCATCCACACCTAGTGAGTGAAACTTGCTCACACTGAGTCATATCAAAATTACTTCCTGGGGGTCTGTGTGCTGTCCTTGCAGTAGTGGCTGTGTACTGAGACATTCCTTGTGGCTTGTGCTTCTTCCATCACAGGAAAATAACCTTTCTTAATTAATACAGTTAATAGCAGGCCATCCCACACTCTCAGAGCACCCCTAAGTCAGAGCTCACATCTCAGGAAAAGAACATCCAACTGGGACAGAACGTTCCATAATTATGCAACACCCTATAATGACAGGATGTCCCACACTGACAGCTTCTACAGTAACAGAACATCCCAAAAGATAACATTCCTCAAAAATACCCAGCAACGACATAACACACTAACAAAATGGCACAAAAAAGCTAAATAAAACGTATTGTACTATATTTCAGCAGTTTATACATCCGTAACAAGCAAATTGCGTGTTTGTTAAGGAGGCGCTCCACTGATGTAATCTTATAGGTAACTATAAAGGCATACTCCCTCTTCTGGCTAAAGTTGGAACAGCAAGGGTAAGCAAGTCCACGAGGACGGGGTCAAATGTAAAACGTCGGCGCTTCACTGTAGCACACTTCTCACGTTTCCAAACGAACTGTTCCAAGGGTTATAAAAATTCTCTCAAACGGATGAATGACCAATAGGTATACATGAATATTTGCATTTAAATATGGATGTTCTACCCATTTTCCCATTTATCCTAGCACATCGTTTTCTTATCCCAATATTTAAACTTTAATTTCCAATGTAATAAAACAACTTCTTTAGTAAGGAAAATGTAATGTATTGTTGTCGAGACTTTAAACATAACCTGAAATAATATTGAAAAACGTTTACAATTATACTTGCAACCACATATTAATACGTATATTACAGTTACTGTACATTTTCATAGTATTCAAAATATCCCCCTGTCGGTTTTACCTGCACACCTGATTTTTTAAATTATGAATCGTTTCACAAAATATTATTACGTTCCAAGAAAAAAACTCAAATTAGGGAATTCGTTCAAAGCGGATTTTTGTGAATTTAACTGCAACAAAATTAGTATTTAAAAGTTACTAATAATCCACGAGAAAAAACACAAATATTTATCTATTACATTTAACATAATATAAACACTGATATAATTGTATTACAATCAATAATGAAACGGAAAATTATTTTTTTCGGGTGAATAAACAAAACTAATGGGAAACGCACTGAGCGATCGTTCAACTTACAGAACCCAAATATTGCGCTTCAACTCACCTTGTTTAGACGATCCTTCGACGCTGAATACACACGCTATCAAAACGACCACATACCAAATCATAGTACTATTGCCAACCCGCAAGAAACCTCTTCATATCTTAAAGTGTCCCGTTCGGCAGATATTTCATTGCCGAGCCTCTTCGGCCATGGATCCCGGCGGCACCCTTTCACTCGTGCCCTGTCACCATCCCCTCCTATCCGTACGCTCTCTCCGTAGCCGAGCACTTGCACCGGAACGTCCCGAAAGCGGCCGCGCAGCTGTTGGCAAATCCCACTAAAACCATGCATGAGTATTTAGCGGCTGGGTCCACCTCCGCTACACGCCCATTGGTCGGCAGGTGAGAACAGGGGGCGTGGTCGCCGGCTCCGGGGCTGTTCTGATTCAAGATCAGTTGAGGATGGGGTAGCCTTGAGAGCCGCAGTATCATGCGCAATAGCGAAGAGGCGGCGCGGCGCCTTAGCTGCGGCTCGGCTGGGTTTGCGTCGCAGGACCACGACAGCGGTCGACAGCCGACAGTCAGCTGTTCGTCCGATAACTGTCGTCGCGCTGCGATGCATATTAACTCGTTTGCGTTCGTGGAGGCGTTTTGGCAACGCAGTCTTCCCATTTATAAACGACATTTAACATTTCGGTTGTGCCCATATTTATTTTCGCACCGTAAGCGCGCTGGTCGCAGTCACTATTTAAAAAGAAGGAACAAGCACCGAACACAGCTGTCTAGGCTTCTTTGCCATTCCTTTACACTACGTAGCATCACCGGGTACCTACGTCACTATTAGACATTACCTAGTTTCCTAACTTCTCATTAAAACATCTAAATGATTTTATCAGTTCATGTAGAAATACTTTGTATCTTGATAAACATTTACACGTTTTATACACTGCACTCATATATCACCCATAAACGCTACCAGGTATCAGTTTATTTTTAGCTACATTGTTTTCTAATTAGATTTTGTTCTGCGTGGTGTATTAGTCTATTTTAAACTTCATGTTAAGCTGCTTTTCTTTCTATTACTTTTGCTATGAAATATATGGAATTGCAGGACTGGGATAAAGATTTTATGTACCTCTAATGTTATTTGTGGCCCGTACAATATGATCAACCACGCCTAAAGACAGCGAGACCGTCAAATCTGTTGAACTCCGCTCTTAATAAGCAATGGCTCCTTTAAAATGTTTTATAACATCATACAAGTTATAAATGTATATTTTTATTAGTTGTTTTTAGTAGACATTGCACCTTATATTTCTCGCTGCTGAGGACATTAAGAATAATAACAAGTTTGTCTAGTTACATTAGAACAAGTCCGCAGCTGTCACCTCATGACGATAAGGTTTCCAATTAACGCAGTAAGGACGCATGTGAAATTCAGATGACGTCTCATAAGTTTCTCTACATCGTTTATTTTCTGGTATTTTAAAATGTTATGTAAATATTTCAGTTCAGTCAGTCGTGTTTTCCACAGGAGGGTTGGGTTGCGGCACTTGTGACAAAGTACATTTCTGAGGAAGAGCGTCGAGTCCTAGTCTTGGTCCTTTTTTGTGCGTTTCTTAAGATAATGGAACTTTCTTGCGGAGTGTAAGGCGGACTGTCTTTTCTGTAATTAGGGTCTGTTGCAAAGCAGAGTTTCACATGGCGTGGGCAGAGGTCACATAAGGAGTATTTATATCCCGAAATGGGTGCGGTCAAGATGGTAATGATAACATTTTTGTAGTGTTTCATCCTCTAAAGCCGCAACAAGATTGTCGATTGTCATTGGTATCTTAGATAATCTGAGCATAAATGAATATCTACCATCCCGTGCAGGATGCTCCCGGCTCCAGGTGACCCGACATTGCATGAGCACTAATGAAATATGGTTGACTGCGAGGCGTTACGATTATTTTCCCTAACGTCTCCTTTGGTCACTTAAGGTAATTTATGATGTAATCATTTCACTTGCTTGGTGGTATAGCATCCTAATGTGATTTCAAATATCAATCCATCAGAAATACAGTTCTTCCATTATACAAAATTGCTCAACATCGGCACAATAAGTGTGTAGGCTGTTTAAATTATAATCATATACTTCTAATTATCCTATTAAGTCTTATAGAAGAGAAAGGCTTTAATGCACACAGTATTTGTTCAAAGAACTGAAATTCAGTAGCTTACATTGACTTTATGTATAAATTTAGCTGTAAGAATCATCACTGCAATATGTGGGATTTAATTAAACCCTGGCTATTTCTGTCTCCCACATCACTTAATACTCATCCAATAAAACCCACATGTGTCTTTTAGTTTCTGTATGATGTTTTTAATATAGATAATATGTCATGACAAAAGCATATTGTGCCATCAGCTGAATTTTGGAAAACTGTAGAATTAAGAAGCATTGCACTGTTCTTTGGAAGGAAACCGTACCTAGTGCTGTTTATAGCTGTTACAGTACATGTATATACATGTCAGTGTGTGTGTGTGTGTGTTCTGTGGGGCTTCCAGTCCAGCAGAGAGGATTTCTTAGGCTAGAGATCATCATCATAACATGATTTCACAGAATGCCAGTGTAACAGGGATGACCTTTTTTAGGATGATCACTGTACCAGGAGCAGAGGGCGTCATGGTAACAGAGACGGTGATTTTGGAGATGATGTCACTGTAAAACAGAGGATGCCTTACTAAGTATGCTCACTATAGGAGAACGGATGTCACATGGTCTTACTGTGACAAGGAGGATGTTACAGAAGTTTCCGTCTTTCGTTTCTCTGAAAGATATGATGTTATTTTGTGTCTGGATAACAGTGATGATGTAACAGAGAGGGTGCCTTAATGTGTCTGGCCAGTGTGTCAGAGAGGTTGTCTTAATGTGTCTAGTCAGTGTAACAGAGGGGATGTCTTAATGTGTCTAGTCAGTGTAACAGAGGGGATGTCTTAATGTCTCTTCGATAGTGTAACTAAAAGGATGTTTTAATGTGTCTGGTTACTGTAACAGAGAGGATGACTTAATGTGTCTGGTTACTGTAACAGAGAGGATGTCTTAATGTATCTGGTATATGTAACAGACAGGAAACTGGATCTTATAGACTTGTAAGACTGTAAACTTGAGATGGTGCGGAAGTCGACCAGAACCGCTGAAACAGCACTGAATCCTTTTAGGTCATGGAGCAGCAGTCGATCGATATTTGGAGTCATAGTTTTCAAACTGTCATGACAGTCAGTTATGTAGTACAGCTATAGTGACTCCCTGATGAATGGCACTGCAACCCAGAGCCAGTGGCTTAGGAAACTGCCATTAATCCCAGCGTGACAAGACAAATTAACTCCAAGCCAGGAATCAGCTTTGCCAGCCTAATGGTTAATGATGACTTCTGATGCTATTTTTGCCATTGCAAATGGATAATATTGTTTTACAATAAACCTTTTAAGAAGCAGTTCTTTTTTAGTCTCCTTAAGATAGGGCTGATTATAATGAAGTCAGGTGGCAGCAATCCAGCATGTTTCCATAAAATGAAATAACGATCCTGTAAGACTGAGGTCTGCTTCTTCTCCCAGATCGTGCTGTCCACACCTGCAGCCCACATTGCATTCTCCCCAACCCAGCCCCCATTTGGACTTCTGGCATGTCTTCCCTTGTGATGATCTCAAAACATCTATCTTCCTCCTTCTTTGTATTTGTAAATCCTATTGCCCAAATATCGTATTTCCCAATTCTTCCTTTTCTGCCCAATGTAGGAAAACGGCATATTTCAGATGTATGTTTGTGCTGTGCCTCAATCACCAGGCTATTGGTTTATGGGGATGCAGAGACCAGCAGGTGTTCAGACTGATATGGGGACGGTTTTGCCCGTTTCGTACCATTACTGACTAATTTCATGGCACACGATTAGAGAGAGACCAATGACAGTTTTTTGAATAAGGGAAGATTTATATGAGCATTGTTCCCTTAATGCAAATCTCCAAAGGCATCTTTGTTTCAGCATGTTGATAAACCTACTTCGCTGGTATCAGGCCAAATTTCACCGTGCAAAGAGTCTGCATGCTTCTCTCTTTGTACAGGTTTACTCCTGCAGTCCAAATCATGCAGTTCAGGATCTCCGACTTCTAAACTGCCCTTAATGTGTGAACATCTATGTGTCCTGCAGTGGACTGGTAGCCCATCTGGAATGGTGTCCTGGGCTTCTCCGGTTAGGCTCACTCGGAGGTTGTGCCGGATAAGCAGTTATGGATGGATGAATGGATGTATGAATGGATGGATGGGTCTGGTTCTCCTAGAGAGAACTGACGGCCCTGCAGCCTGGGTGTGAGTCGTTCTCGTGGGTCAGCATGTTTGTTCCTTGCAAGTGCTGTAGGTTTTGATGCAAAGAAGGGCTAATTATCTTTCTGTATCCTCCAAAGAACAATGCCTGTAGCAAGCATGGGTAGTACATCATCTCCGTCCAAGGGAGTCCTTATCTCTACTCAGTAGTAGATGTTGTGGGACTTCAGGCATGAGATTCATGTGAGGTCTCCTTGATATATGACTGATAATTTGTTAAAAGACTCATTGATTTCCATCACATGCTGGTCGGCCTTATTAGTTAGCAGGCCCAGCAGCTGGAATGTCCACAGTTTTATATGGTACTGGGGCCAACCCAAAATCAATGGCATGAAAGTGCGCTTAAGCCGTAATTGTGTAAATAGAGCTTTTTAATCTAGTGCCAGTGCATAACTAGGGAAACGTTGCTTTGGGGCTTTACGCAGGGCCATGTCTGGAAATGTTATTAAATATAGAACTAAATCACTGTCATGTATATGGCTGAAACCATAGTAACATATTCTGCGAGGCCTGTGTAATATACCAAGCTGAAGCCTCTGTAATTGCCAGAGCTCCAGGGTGACATGCGATATGTTGCTGAAAGTATTATTCTTTAATATGTACTGCCGGCATGTTACTAAGGGCTATGATTAGAGCTGTATGTGCTGTCATTTTAGGGTGGTGTCTGCTGTCGGTTGGGCCGTGCCAGGGGGAGGGTCTCTGTGATGGTCATTGCTATTGCTTATTATCAGACAATCTCCGAAAGTGAAGAAGAGAGCTCCATCCTGACCCTCCAACTCCAGGAGCTCTATTATGTTTTTAGATGAGTTGCTTTGTGTGTGTTGTACATACTCTGTGTGTGTGTGACTATGTGCATGCTGTGTGTGTGTGTATGCATGCAATGTGCGTGTCTAGTATGCATATACGTGCGATGTGTATGTCCGTGTATCTGTGTGCAGTGTGTGCATGCACTGTGTGTGTAGGTGTGCGTGTGTGTGTCTGTGTGTGTGCAGTGTTCATGCGTGCAGCGCATGTATGTGCTGTGTATGTGTAGTGTGCAGCGCATCGCTGGACAGAAGGAGCTGACTGATGATATTCCTTACTTACACCAAAGCTGAATTGCAATAAATTAAGAGACACAGCAGCGCAGAGGGCTGCAAATTTATGATAAAATCCCTCTGCAGTTAAGGTTTATGTCACCTATAAGAAGCCAGGTCTGTAAAGTTCTCTGCTTTTACAGTGTAAAACAAGCCAAATCTAAGGCCAGTCTGGGGCCCTTATTCTGCTGTTAAAGGGGGAATGTCCTGAAGTAGACCAGGTTTAAGGAATTTTTCTCCCCTTCTGACCTAAATTGGCAGTGTTGATTGCTCCGGTCCCAGCTAGATGGGGACAATTTGATGGTGACAATTTGTATCCAGCTTGTCCTCATTTTTATTTTTTTCTGGTTATATGTTTTTTTCTCTGTCCTTTTTGTCTGAGCAGGACAACTACAATATTACTGCACTCTGTCCTTTATGTGAATAGTAATGTGTCTGTTACCCATCTTCCCTTTGCTATTGAAGGTCTATTTATCTGTTGTTTATTCTTTATTCATTGCATACTGTTGCTCTTGTACTGGGTGTTGCTCATGGAAAAGAAAATGTCGTCAGTATTGAATATTGGATCTCGAACAATCATACGTAAATGGTCCATGTAGACTGTAAACACGGTGATGTAACATGCGCACTCCTTAAATTATCGATTCCAACATGAACTAGTCAGTGGCAAAAACCACACCGATCTGATCTCTGGTGACGACAGTACTGACACTGGTGAAGGAAGTGTCGGTGATCGCGGTGATGCGGCTGACGGGGGTGATGAAGGGATGCTAATGGCCAAAGTGATGATGACGACGAGGAGGATTATGGGTATGACAACTGGCTTCTAGGCAAAGATCCATTGGCACATTTTCAAATCATTAAATCCGTAAATAATTTTGTCTGTCTTGTGTTTAAGGAAATATAAGTGACCGTATTATTCAGATGTGAGATTTTGGTGGGCTGGATTCCACATATGACTCGGAGATCTTCATATTCCTTTCTGCTTATCCACTATGCATTAAATCACACAATATAGACATTCTGCCATCTGTGGGATGTATATTCAGCAACTGAAAATGAATTCATGCCGTGGCATCATCCCCACCAAAGCCATTTACGCACTCGCTGTGGCTCATGTGGCATTAAGATTCTGACACGTGGCACCGCCATTGGACCGAGCTCCGCCGCAAGGTAAACTCTGATGAACGGAGCGCTATCACTGCCAGGGTGGCCCCCGTGCGAGGCTTGGCTGCTGGCGTCCATCGATGACACAAAGCGCGCAGCCCATTGCAGTATGGGTCCTGCAGATGGACACCACCATTGCGTGTTTGACTCAGCCTTTGATGTCACACGCCACTTGACCACCTCCCAGGGGGTCAGACCTCCACAATTTTGGTCCAACATTTACCACACAAGCAGTGAGTAAACTACAGACAAAACAGCAATGAGACAAAACAGATGCTTTAATAATACATCTATCCATCTATATAGTTGTGTATCCACTGCAGCAGGGGTGGGCACTCTTATCCACAAAGGGCCGGTGTATATGCAGGCTTTTGTGGTAACGTTTAGGTCAGCTGTTCCAACCCAGGTGTGTGGACTATTCAGTCCTCTAATTAGTAATCTAATGAGGGAGTTGTAGCGAAAACCTGCATAAACAATGGCCCTTTGTGGATAAGACCCCACCCCTGCACTACAGGGTCACTCTCATCCTAGAGCCCATTATGCAATGCACAGGTACCCCAGATGGGATGCAACTCCATCACAGGACACATAGTCACATACAATCACACATAAGGCACAATTAAAGAAACACCTAACTGTGTTTTTGGGCTGTAAGAGGGAACCAATGTGTACTTGAAGGAAGCATACATGTCTACGGTGGTGAACACGTATGTTCCATCACTTGGCATGCTATACTAGGCTGTTCCATGTCTCTTCTACTTAGTGACTTGTCTGAGTATAAAACTTCCAAATATTTCTTATAATCCCACATCGCAGATGAAGCCCACCTCCCAAATTAGCCGAGTGTGGACTACTAACACACTTTGAGTAAAGTGTGTTCAAATTACGTAAAATGAATATGTGTGTGTGTGTGTGTAGGGGGTGCTTTTATGTTTTTTGAAGAAATGTTTTGTCCCCACAACCATAAAAATACAAATTTGTGTGCATGTCTGATGACTGTTTTTGCGTGAGTACATTTGTGGATTAGGACAGTGTGTACAACGACAGTCCTCTATGCGTGAGGGGGGCTGGCCTAGACACATCCCACAGAGATCACCCCCCTCTACCCCCCCCCCCCATTCTGATAGGGAGTCTTGGGACAACTCCAGGGACATGGGGGCGCTGTACTGAGTCACATGCCACCAAGTCCCGCCCCTGCCCCTCCCTCTGACAGGCTGCTGCATTTGGCCGCATCGCCGGCCTTGTGCTCTGCGATCGTGGTGGGCGGTTCCTCCTCCTGCGCTGCCTGCCACACGAGCTGTGACACGATGAGTCACGGAGGGCACACTGCAGCTGAATGAAAGCGTAGAGCGGGAACAGGCGCGGAACCAGCAGCAGGTCCAGTCACACAGCTGCTGAATGATCTGCGGGAGCTCAGGGTTTCTCAGCCAGACCCCACAGCCCGATTGTACCGCAGAGCCTGACTGCAGTTTAACATCACGAGGTTCACTGGTATATTAACAGTGCGCGGTTCAGAGGTATAAAATCTCGCAGCATGAAGTTCAACGGTACAAATTTTAACAACGCAGAGGCGAATGATATTTTAGCCATGCCGAGCTCGTTGGCATGATGTCACGAAACGAAACAAAACTCTGAAACACAGCATGCAACCGAAACTTGGGCTATTCCCCCCATCCCTTTGGCTAAAAATGGCAAGCGTGGTTATGCAATAAAGCAGACTTAGGTCTGTGTAACTGTCTTCTGCCAGCCTGGGATCACTCCAGTTGCTCGGCTTCCCTGCACACCCTTACGCTTCCCTAACCCGTTTGGACCCTGTCTAGTTGGCATTAGCCTGCAATCTGGTGCCACGAAGCGTTATTGGTTAGCGTGCTGATCGGTGGGATTAGCATCTGCTCTCTTCTCTTAAATGCCCGTCACTTAAATTGCTGCCAATACTGATAACTGAGGTTATCATCTATCCATATTCTATCCACTTAGTACAGGATAATTTGTGAATGTTTTGGTGCAATGACTGCAGGAGGCAACCCATACAAATATGGGGAGAGCATGCTTTCTCCAAACGCACACACACACGTTCGTATTCATATCTTTGTGGGGAGCATCCATCCATCTGTATAGGAAAAACTCTAATCCCAATAATGACAACCTTAACCCCTACCCAGCCCTAACCTTAATTATAAACCAAACAAAATACAAGACTTTTGGCTTTTTTTGCATTTTTGACTGCAGCCACTGATTATTACAAAATTAAGTTCCCCCTAGTGGGGATCAAAGAAAACTGGTTCACGCAACATAATATAATAGGTTATTATCATATTGCAATAATATGATAGATATGCATAACCCCCCCCCCCACACACACACACACACAGACACACACACAAAATGGGTACAGAATTCAGACCACCAACTCAAAGGCTTTGGGTAGTAGTGTTGCATGCTTTGAGCAACCACGCCACGCTTTGGAAAACAAATGACCCTTCAAAAATGAGATTCCTTGCTCCAAATCACAAATTATAATAATTTGACTAAATTGCGCGACAAACTGCGAAGGGTCCTCCACCACTGTACAGATGAAAGTCTGAAGGGGAATGGAAGTGCTATGTGGAATTATCGTGTCAGATGTGACATTTATTTAATTTAGCTCTGCTTCCAGCTGAGCTGGCTCTTATCGATCTTTCTGTATTTCCGCGAGAGCCTCCGCGGTATATTCCTGTAACTGCACAAGGGCTGCCGCCTTCATGTCCTGATGTCACGTGAAACGCATTTCTGTGCATGGGGTCCTACATCATACCCAACACGCGCGTGAGTTTACACGTCCCACTCGAGAGCTTCTGATTCCTTTTGCAAATCACTCATCGCACAGAAGATAATATTGCAACACAATATGTCAAAAACATATAGTTAACATCAACATTGTATGTTGTAACTGTGCATCGATGATCACGCTACATCGCTAAGGGTGGGTGATGAAACATTTGTATACTCTGGCTTTTAAGACTTCCCTTTTAAATCGTTTTGATGCTCCCCCCTTCTCACACTACTGGTGACAGTATCAGATGTTAAGTGACCAGAGCCTCCAGGACACGTCGGTAAATTAATGGCGCCTTCTTCTTAAGATGCCTCGGACGCCACTTCCCTCGGGTCCTCTGACTCGGAGCGATCTAGTGTCCTGAGCTGCTGTCACCCTCTCTCACCATACTGACCCGGGCTGATGCTGACTCACAGGTGCGTCTGCATGTTCAGTGACTCATCTGAGCGGGGTGGGGGCGCACTGAGGCAGCGGGTCTGTCCCACCTACTTGCATTAGACATGTAGCGTGAGTCACTAACCCCCCAAACCCCCGCCTCCCACAGCATCAGCTTGCGCACAAGCTTATTAGACTAACGGTGCAATTTACACTGCTTTATTGTGGAGATTGCATCATTTTAATTTTTAATTTTATTTTTATATTTGCAGTCATGAAGAACATTTTCGCAGCGTAAGCAACACTTTTAAAAAATATCTCTCTTAAACTGATTATTTGCCTTATCAGTATCAGTGTAATCCCACCAAAATCGTGTCGGGAATAACAGACTCTTCCAGTTACTTCTCATTGTACCGAACCGTCGCACACTGGCAAAGGACTCGCTCCTGTAGGTCGCTGGCTCAAATCCCAGGTGGGACACGGCTATAATACCCTCAATCAAGGCACGTAACCTTAGAATGCTCCAGTAAAATATCCAGCTGTTTAAAAATGATAATCAATGAAGTCGCTTCGGATAAACGAAGCAGCTACGGAGTAATATATAAATATATAAATATCCGCATGGTGGCTGAAATGTGGCGAGACCACTGATCCGCCATCTGTTAATGTCAGCTTGAGAGATAAACAGGAGGAACAGTCTCCGTGTCCGGCCTGGGTACGCCAATGACCTCCTTGTCGCCACCCATTCCCCGGTGTCTTAATGGACTTCAACCCTTTGCTTTCCGACAGGAAAGGATGCAGGTCGCTATTTCTTTTAAGTTCCCCTCAGTAGCCCTATCACAACTTTCATGTGATCTGATTCGCATTTAAACGGTAACATTAACAGCTTTGTGGAGAAACCGGTCATAAACTAATAGCCCTGAAAGGTCCCAAACAGGGAGGGATCGCACTCAGTAACAACACAGACATTTAAAACAGTACATTTTAAAATCCAGAATCACGACATACGTCGGCGGAGTCCCGGTCACTCCACTTCCCCACACCATTTATATTGTGGTTTGGCCGCGTCCCAAGCTCAGGCAGAATCCAACTTCTGTGTGCTATAAATTAACCAGCCTGTGAATCTGTGAAATCACGTTTGGAGCAGGACAAGAGAGTGGCTCTGAATGCACCCCTCCCAGAATGCTTCCGTGCCATTGTAAACTGATCAATATTATTGATCGTCTGTCCAGAAAATGACGTTATCATAAAGGATATTCAGAAACAATCGTACTTTTGCAGTCAGCAATGGATGCATTGTAATTCATAAAACCAAATGGCAAATTTCCAGAAAGGATTTATCACGTATCACAATATCTTTGCAGACAGGGACTCCTTTTTTAGCCACCGGGAACGGCGACATTCGAGTCACGTGGTTTCCCGGGTCTAACCGGATCAGAGGTACGGGCTCGGCCGGGGAGAGCTGCAGAACAACACCTGGGAGGTGGGAGGGGAGCGAGGCGAGCTGATGTCACCCCCACCCCCGGGGCATGTGGCGGGAACACGGTGCACTTCACTGTGATTCATGTACACCAACATGTGTGACTGGATATGTGAGTCAGTCCAGCCATATATAAGGTTCAGCACCCCCCGCCCGCACCACCACGCCCTCAAACCTTGCATACACAATGTACCATGACATTTTGCATTCCCACGAATTTAGTAAGTTGATAAACTAAATAATAATTAATATAAAATAACTAATAATTACCACATTTATGGCTTACTTTAATGTGAGTGAGCAATCCTGATAAATTAATCGAATTAAAACTGCACAAAAGACCTAGTTTATGTAATTTTAACGTGTGAATGTGTTATAATTCTGCTTCCTCAAAGTAAATATTTTTTTTATCACAACATTAGTATTAAGAGCACTCCGTGTTTGAAGGGGAGTCATGCAGTGACGCAGCAAGCCAATGACGCCATCTATCGGAGGGTCTGCAGGTTGACACATAAATTATTGTAGCTGTGTGTCACTAACATATTACAGTGGAGATGTATGAACTTTAACCGCTTATTTGCATTATTTTGTGACACTGAGATGAAGATGACTGACGCAATTTGAAAATTATTCGACTAATTTATTCAGTGAATTGATCATTCAGTTGATATATTGGTAAATACACATATAAACACACATGCAGCACAGGTCTGGTTGATAGTGCAGTCTTCATGTTGCACGCAATGTTATTGGTGGCTACGTGCTGCATCACTGTGACGGGAAATCCAGACAACCGTCTCTCGTAACTAAATCTGCAATTTGAACCAAATAAAATTATTTTAATTCAATGGATAATCTTGGTTCAAATAAGCTTTTATAAGAACAGGTAAGCGAAACAGTGTTACACTTGCTAGTTTTTTGACCACGACAATTGTTTCGAATTTTGCAAATGTATCGTTTTAATTCTAAATCTCTCGATCTATTTCCCAAATATTGGTAGAAATACTAATATTATTTATCCAACAAAACTAGGGATGCAAGAAGTTTGCTAATTGGAACATACGTTGAGAGAATATACATGACACACATAATATCAAATGTAGAGGGAATGTTTCACAACAGCTTTGGCTGAAAATATGCAGGTCTGCATACAGTGTATCGTGAAGGTCTGTGCCATAGACTTTATTTTGCAAAAACAAAAGATAAAACCCAGAACAAACCAGTAAATATATTTTAAATGTTTTCATTTGGGAAGCATTATTCATCAAGAACGACGGCGTGGACTGGGATACACGTACCGACATCATAGAAAATGCGCAGCAATAAATAAATGGTTTCTGATGAAACAGTTTATGATTAAAGGACTAAATCGGTGTAAAATATACACAACAGGAGCTTGTCACGTACCGTAGTTGTTCCACATCAGTGTATGCACTGTAAACGGACATGGCCGTGCAGGACTGCGGACAACCTGGCATCCTCCCCATACCCCAAACGGCTGCCACATGCGCACATTACCCCAAGAATAAAGCGATAATCTCCTCCAAGATGGCGATGCGACGCTTGGTCAGTGCTGTGATCCTCTTCTCAGTGCACCGTGAGTCAATGGCGCGTTTGTCGCGGAGTGCAGATCGCATCCGTAAAATACCTGTATCATTTTCATCAGTGTGCACGGCAGTTCATATGCAAAAGCCAGCAAATTATTATGCACTTAGATAAAGGATAGGTTAGCTAAATAATTAGCTTCAGATCGGATGCTGTTTTATTTATTGCTAAAGTAATCAGAACGAGGTTTACGAATCAGTTTAATATACGCTGGTAATTCAGCGGTACAGTGTAAAGGAGATATACAATTTTTTGGTAAAACAGACTTACCTATTTATTTATTTATTTGTTGTTATAGTTGTCGATTATGTTATTAGTGCTTACTGGTGGATGTTGCATGGATTTTGCAGTTTCAGATACTTACGTTGTCCACCTGTGCCCATCTGATGAGTACATACTACGGTGACAGGTTCTACGAGCAGGTTGACCTGAGCGTTCAGTTGTCCAGACCCCATGCCATACGTTTGGACCTATTTGGACCAGATATTTGTAGATGAATTTTTCTCATCTCTTTGCCAACGTGTACTCACCTGGAAATGTTACATATTCAGTCTAATACGACGTTATGTCATGAATAACGTCACATGACGAACAACATGAACACTCATTTTTAGCAATGCATGTTAAATAGTTATTCTAGCTAACAGTTATTATCAGATAAGCAAGGGCAGGGTGTGAATTATTTTAAAGCATCCAAGCTACCGCTTGTTTGGAAAGCGGGAATCTGATCGCGCTGGACGGATCACTCTCCATTGTGGACCAACGCCAAGGGCAACACATTAGAGCTTGTCTATGTACAAGATTTAGACTTTTCATTCATTACTGTGCAAGCTTCGTTATATAATATAATATAAGTTCATTATATTATTATTACTAGGAACAATCTGTTACTATTGTGGAATACAATGCAATAGAGATTTGATCTTCTGTCATTCTGTTGTCTCAAAGCCTGTTGTTGTGTCTGGATGCAGTTTGGGCCACAGGCAAATACTGTGGGACTTTTATGTCATAGTTACTGTTTCAGGCTACAGTAGATTTGCATGTATTGTGTTGTGTGGAATGGGTTACCTTTTACCATGGGGGTCCAGGTCAGGCTCGGTCCACTTGATCATAAGACTGTGTTATTCTTCGTGTCTGGACAGATGTCACCCAGTGAAAAGTACCTGGTTTTGGACTTTAAGAGGTGTACTTAGAGAAAACCTGTGACAACACAGAGCAAACATGTAGGCGACATTTTGTCCAGTCACTGTGCAGATCTGTTCCACGTCTGACCTGCCTGGAACCATGAGTACATGTAAAAACACCACATATCTGAAATAAACCACATTGTATTTCATCAGGATTCAAGTGTGGAATGATAACACACTAATCAGGACACAGACACTAATCAGGACAAACTGTCACACGTATTTCCTCCCATGAAATATGAAAATGCAAAAAATTAAACAACCCACAGCTCCACAAACTGAATTTTCTTCTGAACATGAAATGCTCCAGAAAAAAAATCCACCCCAAAACTAAATTACATTTTAAGTTACTTTTTAAGACCATTGACTAAGCAGTGAAATTGCTAACAGAAATGTAACCTGATTGTAAATGTGGCATGACCAGCAGTTTAATCATCCAAAGAAATTTCAGGTCCTGAAACCCCATAATGATTAATGAGCTGTCCTTAGTGCTCTGAAAGAGGATGCAAAAATACTCACCAGAATATGGAGTAAAACAGCTTTGTTGTTACCAGCCTCAGAAGCTTTCTGGGAGGGCCTAGGGGTTACAATTAGGATTAGGGGGGATGGCAGCCTGTTTGGATTTTCACTGGAGCTCTTTCGATGCCGGCTAGCATGCAGCTAACTCTGTCAGTCAACACACTGGGATTGTGTCTCCTCAAAGCTGCCCTAACCAGCATAAAGTCACCTGAATGTGAGCTTTATTCATTTTCAGCCTTTTGTTTTTTATCTCTACATGAGCACGATGGATGTTTTAATTTTCCAGTTCAGTGGAAAGTGGAGAGTTGATTTTAAGAGCAGTGTCTGATTTTGTTTTTCTAAATCGTTTTCTGAAATTGCATTGTGTAGTCGTTTTGAAAGGCCAAACATATTAAAATCATCACTTTTTGTGAAGTCTGTGTTTGTAGGTCTGTAAGTCAGACCACATTGGGTATTTGTTGGAATGGAACAATCTGACAATGTGTTTGTAACATAAATGCTGTTTTTCGACTGTGTTTCACTGATCGGTTACCCTTCCTCGTATTTCCATTATGGGCTTTTTGCAGATGAACCCTGTATTCAGGGCAGCGAGAGTCAGACAGAGTCAGATGCAGACAGACCCAGATGCTTTTTACTTGACTTCAGGAAGGGCACTTCGCAACAGCATTGAATAGAGCTGAAATTCTCTTAATGGATTTGAAACGCAGCCAGGTGCAGTCGTGTGGGTTAACACTGCCCTCTTGCTGAACAAATAGAAGACTTGAATCTGCCCTCAGATGAGCATTACAACCCAAAACTATTATTAGGTATAAAATAATAATTGATATTAAAAATATGTTCTTTAGCTCCTATAATAGATACTGCCACAATAAATTCTAATGGTCAGTATAAAAATTAATAAAGCATTATAACATATCTATTGACAGCCATAATGTGTCAAAGTGTTAATCATACTCATAAGCTCCAGTGAAGCTCTTATCTATAATGCACTACAGATACCTTCATAATGCATTATAATGGTCAGTATAAGAATTAATAAAGCATGATAGCGTCTCTGTTGATAGTTATAAGGCATTATAGTGTTGATTAGAAACATAAGCACCAATGAAGTTTCCATCTGTAATGCACTATGGATACCTCAAAATGTATTACAGTGGTACAGAATTATGGATGCTTTTACTGCATTATGACGGTATCTATAGTGCATTATATATGAGAGCTTCATAAGGCATTCATAACGCATAATAAACATGGCTATGATGTGTGTGCCTTTTAGTAAATATTTATAGCTATGTTTATAATACTTTATAAATGCAGTATAATATGCTACTCATGAGTTCTTTGATTCTTAAAGATGTTATCAAATGTTACCAAAATTACTTTCTGGAATGATTTTTAAAGAAAAAAAGAGTAAAGCCTGCTATTGTGTGGGGGGTAGTTCGGTGGGTAGAATCGTTCCCATGGGGGCACCCCTTCTCTGTGGCTGTGGCGTGTTCCCATGGGGGCACCCCTTCTCTGTGGCTGTGGCGTGTTCCCATGGGGGCACCCCTTCTCTGTGGCTGTGGCGTTCGCATGTTCTGACTGTCTTGTATGGCCTTTTGTTGGGTGTTCTGGTTTCTGTGATCCAAAGGCATCCATTTAGCTTTGCGGCTGTCTGTGTCCTGTGATAGACTGGCTTCCAGAATATCCAGAGTGTCCCCTCCCTTGGGTCTTATGTCTCCCACAGTGGGCTTGATGCCCCCCATTACCCAGTACTGGGTAACATGCGCAAATAAGTACAACACAGTTTGTCCCCTGCATACACTGGATAATTTCCAGTGAGCAAAAAGACTTTGTCATTGAGTGGTTTTTGCTAAAACATGGTGCTTATATGCATGGATGGAAAACGCACGTGTGTTTGAAGTTGTCTTTCTTTTCCAGTCATCACGACATTTGCTGTAATACTCAGAACCACAAGCAGCAGCCTGTGGGCTAATGAGTATGAATGTAAGTATGAGCTGCAGGCCTCTGGCTGAGCATGCAAAGCGGCATGTTTGTCACTGAGCGTTTGTGGTTTCCAGCTTGTGATCACCTGAGAAAATGAGATCCATCCCCTCTCCCTGTCCAGCAACTGAGCTCTCCTGTCTGATCGAGTCCATCTCCACAAACAATCCCAGAATTGAATGGAAGAAAATTACAAATGGAAAACCCAGCTATGTTTACTTTGAAAGACACATTTCGAGTAAGTTCACATCCATTTCTATGTGAAAAATGTGCGGTGGTTTAAGACTTGCTGTGTGGATCTTAAATCAGAGCTACTCCAAGCTTATGACGTAGGTCATCATAGCTCATAAAATTTAACATGGTGTTTTTTAAACCAAGTTGACCTTGACATTAGAACTATGCCCTATCATGTTGTGTTAATCTGTTTGTGTCTAAGTCACAAGCTGATGTCTTCTAAGTATTAGTTGGGCTCAATGTTTGACTTGCAGGGGATTTGGAGAACAGAGCATACCTCAAAGAACCTGCGACCCTAGTGATCACCAATGTCACCCGCTCAGACACTGCCCAGTACCGCTGTGAGGTCACAGCCCACATGGACCAAAGGACCTTTGATGAAGTTTTGATTGACCTGGTTGTTAGAGGTATGTTTATCCTTTGTGCCCTGGAATTACTGAATTCCTGTTATTGATTGTGCTTATTTTTAGCAGCATTTTTAAAAGCATTGAACTGTAAAGGTGTCTTTGGTAACCATAGAAATGAGCCATTCTGAGGTTTGTAACCTGAGATGTACTGGCCACTTGAGCGAAAGCCACGTCAGTTCAGCTGAGGCGTGTGTGTGTGTGGGGCTGCAGTGCGACCAGTAGGACCCAAGTGTGGGGTGCCTCGGGCGGTGCCTGTGGGTCGCCCAGTGGATCTACGCTGCTCTGAGGCCGAGGGGTTCCCGAAGTCACAGTACCACTGGTTTCGAAACCAAGAGGAGGTTCCCCTGGACCCCAGGAGCAGCCCACGGTTCTTGAACTCTTCGTATACGCTGAACAGAGAGACCGGCAAGTTGGTGAGCAGATGAGCAGGACTTTTGGGTGGAGATTTGAGTTTGGCGGGAAGGGGGTGGGTAGAGAGATGTGGGCCCTAGGCAGGCTTTACAGTAGTTCAATGTCTCTTTCGCTCTCCAGTCATTCAGGGTGGTGCGGAAGGAGGATTCGGGGGAGTACCGCTGTGTGGCGAGGAATGAAGCTGGACACGCGGAGTGTGCTGCACAGACCATGGAAGTGTGTGAGTGTACATAGGGCACAGCAACTCAATGCAGGCACTGACACACGTATGTCCATGTAAACATGTACAGTCAGGTCCATAAATATTGGGACATCGACACAATGCTAACATTTTTGGCTCTATACACCACCACAATGGA
>JAODUD010000036.1:12822284-12837755 GCA_026784285.1 Stomatorhinus walkeri
TTGTGGGTGAGTGCGGTGGGATCAGCTGGGCCCCGTGAGCAGTGAATTGTGGGTGAGTGCGGTGGGATCAGCTGGGCCCCGTGAGCAGTGAATTGTGGGTGAGTGCGGTGGGATCAGCTGGGCTCCGTGAGCAGTTACTTGTGGGTGAGTGCGGTGGGATCAGCTGGGCCCCGTGAGCAGTGAATTGTGGGTGTGTGCGGTGGGATCAGCTGGGCTCCGTGAGCAGTGAATTCTGAGTGCCACCCCACAGTTCCTGCAGTTCCGCCTGGCTGAGATGGCGACCCGGCTGGTGGCGTCGCGGCTGATGGTGAGACAGGCAGCTGCCTCGCTGCAGGAGGGCCGGGATGACGCTGTGGCCCTCTGCTCCATGGCTAAGCTCTTTGCTACGGATGAGTGCTTCACGGTGAGGTTCCCATGGTGACTGGCTCAGACAAGGATTACACTTTACAGTCACCCAATATAGTAATAAATTGGTGGCAGCATCTTTAGCAAAAAATTGCTTATTTTCTTTTTTTTCCCAAGTTTAATAAGCTCACACGTCCCTCCTGATCTAGCCTGTGGAGTCCTGAGGGCTTCTTATTTTTAAGTGGCTCCATAAGCCAGTAGATAATAATGCTCAGCAGCGCTCTTCCGGACACAAGCTGTCTGTTGCCTTATGTGTGACTGTTAAAAAGACGAGATTGATTCACCATTCCACAGATCTGCAACCACGCTCTCCAGATGTTTGGGGGTTATGGTTACCTCAAGGACTACCCTGTCCAGCAGTTTGTGCGAGACCTCAGGGTGCACCAGATTCTGGAAGGTAAGAATACAACCGGAATCGTCCTCCGTACCTTTGTGGTCAGTACATTTCAGTCGTGTGTGTTACTGAGCGTTGATGTACTCGAGCGGAAGCCTGCTCATTTACATTAAGGTTGTTAGATTTTGTCTGTAGATTAATAACCTGTCATCTGTTGCTCACTTGAGATGTACTATCTATATACTACTAGCGACTGGTGTTAGATCATGTGGTCATCCTGTTTGTCTCCCTCAGGTACAAATGAAGTGATGCGTATGATCATCTCCAGGAGCCTGCTGATGGACTCGTAAGCTGTGCTACCTAATCAGGACTCCATCTCTGACCTGACTGTGTGGGAGGAACGTCTAGTTCTCTCTCGTCATATAGTGATAAATATAGAAATGTCCCTTCAGTGTTTTGCAGTGAATAATGTCAAGAATCTTGCAGAAACTAAGCTACAGTCTACACTGGTCCTACGGCTCTGATGCTGGGTTTTGGATTGGTGCCACTTATCTTCACCTCAGAATTTTTCAATAAAATCATCACTTTTAATTTAGTGTACATCTTCGGTTGACTTTCCTCCTATGAAGTCTCTCCTCTTCAGTTTTAGCAACTTCATGTCTCTGAAAACAATTCATAGTGTATTATGATTTACAGTTTCCCACATCCCATAATTTTGGTTGTCCACCTTCTGTTCTCCTTGTTGTTTTAGGGTCTCTTGTCCTTGTTTAAAAGATGAAATCTGTGTATATTTACGTTAGTAGTGCTGTGGAGATGTCTACGGTCTGTAATTCTTGGTTAAAAGGGGTTGTTACTGATGTGAGATGGACACGGAGGGTGAGGCCTGTCATTGCTTGAGTGTCTAGCACTTGTACTTGTATGTGATGATGGAACAAGTGTAGAACAAGTACAAAGAATCACTCATGCATGCTGCTGTTTGTCTATATTAATGATCACATGGTCAAAACTTAGGTCAGTTAAGTATGATCTTTATTCATACCTTTTGTTACCAGCATCTGGAAAACGGCAGTAAAAACTCACAAAAACAACATCCTGGTTTTCTCGCTGCAGCTTCTGATTGCAATTGCATTACTGCGGTCTGTCTCATTTACAACAAGCAAATCAAACATAATCGGTCAAAGTAATCTGTAATCTGCTTAGCTCTGCCACAGGTCTGTGTGCGAGACGTTATGCGATGAAGCAGAGCCACGTCTGTATGCTCAGACGATTACAGCCCATGTTATTGCATTGCTAATTTTGCACTCTGTCATCCAGTGCAGTATAAATTGTGAGCCTATAGGCCATGTTATTTTTATATACATTTTTTTTTTACATTTGTACCAGCCATTAATGATATGTGACTGATTCATGAAAAATGTTTGATGCTGGAATTTGCATGCCCTCCTTCCTCTATACCAGGATGCTGGGCTTTGTTGGGATGAGTTGATCATCCCTGTCCCCCGACAGGTGGGGCGGCCGGTCCCCAGGGCTTCGTGTTAATGGAGCGGCTGAAGCAGACTCCTGTGGATCGCTGTGGATGGTGCAGCACAAGACAGTCAGACCACTGAAAAGACCGGTAGCAGAAGTTAGGCGGAAGTAGCTGTGGACCCTCCGGCAGTAGATCTGGGGCAGGCTGGTGGCCCGGCCCCCAGCAGACCTAGGGCTAAGCGAGGGAGCACGGTGCTGAGTCTGATCGTAACGACACAGAACACACCTTGGGTTGTGGCCCTCCTCGGCGTTTTTGCCATTTCTCTTGTACCACAGGAAGTAGCCCAACCCTGCTCCGAGGAGGAGGAGGACGACGAAGGTGACAATCACAGCAGTACCAGCAACCATTGCACTGCTGCTGTCTGAAAGGGAGAAACAGGGTGGTTCATACACACACACAGACACACTCCCCTGGTTTAAAAACTGCATCATATGGACCAGGTCACAAGGGCTAAGCCGCTTTGATGAAACGAATACTTGCAGATTACACTGTCTGTTTAACATCAGGCCATCTGTCATTTGACCTCTGCTTTCCCTCAGTAAGAGTGAAGATATGACCATACTTGTTTATTGTCCTTCTGTACAGCCAGTTGTTGACAGCTAGAAGCATCTAGCATCTGTGTAATTTAATTTTAGTTGGTAAAAAAGCTGACATTGGGGCAGGAATGTGTACCAGAGCTCCAGAGTGCAGGCGAAGCATGGCGGTCAAAGGGAGCCCACCCCTCGCTGAGTACTTACAGCTGACGCTGAGCACTACAGTGCAGACGGCGCCCCCTAGCTCGTTGGAGGCCCTGCAGGTGTAGGTGCCTGAGAAGGGTGCTGAGAGATTGCGTAAGATCAGGGAGCCTGTCTGCTGGTCTGTAAGAGAAGAGAAAAGCATCAAATGTAATCGCTGGTACTACATAACGCAAGTAAAGAACAAAGGCACTGTGGTCCGGATGCAAGCCAGCTCTCAATGTATTTGTGCTGTTGCTGATACGGTTAATTTTGTTTTCAGTTTGAGGTTCTTGGTCTCCATCTTGCATGATGGTTCTGGGGACATGCCCCCAGCCTTAGTAAGGCACCCCTAGGACAAATTCAGGGAGCACGGTACCCCTGCGCGGTGCTGCTTTCTCGCACTACCTTCTACCATGTTTTGCAGTGGCAGCTGGATGGCGTTGTTTTCACGGCTCCAGGTGTAGGTAGGGGCAGGAACAGCATGGGAACTGAGGCACATAAGCGTGATGTCATTTCCTGGGTAGGCGTCTCCATTCACGGAGCACGTCGGTGTGGATGGAGGCACTGCGGTAGTCAACAGAATCAACGCCAGATCATAGAATGGCCAACTTGCCACAGAGATTTTCCTATCTGTAGCGAGCGCCGTCTGCAGATACCCACTGAGTACTGTAAAGTTGACCAGTCCCTGGCCGCTTCCCGCCCAGTCGTTGGGGTTGGTGACTTCGCAGATGTACAGCCCTGTATCAGATGGCTGCACGCTGAAGATGCGGACGGAGGCAGAGCCTTGAACGGGTGGGTTCTGGATCAGCACTCCCCGGTTCTCCCAGGATTCAACCCAGTACACCTTCCCATTGTAGTACAACACCTGTATGAAGGATAAACATTGAATATTTAGCTAAATTCCAGCCTGAATAAAATGTAGCCTGAACAGAGAGGTGTGGTAGAGGATAGCTGTAGGTAGAGTAAAGGTATAAAATGGGAGCCAGAGCTGAAGATGTGACAGGAAGGAGGTGAGTACAGTCAGGACCTCTGTATGTTCTGGGCCTCACCCTGCGGGCCTCTATGGCAGGTGTCCCCATCGCGGCATGGCGCCACTCCACGGTGAATCCCGGGCCCGGCCGAGTGCGGTAATCGCAGGTGAGCTCGACTGGCTCCCCAGTGCGGGCAAACACTTGCTTTTCCACTGTGACTGGCAGTCCGACGGAGACAGAACCTGCCCCAGGGAGAGAGGGGCATGCAGGCCCACCCAGGGCATCGTCATTTGACACTGTCCAGTGAACGATGGCTCAAAGTGGGATAAAATCCTCCCCACAGAGTCATGAAGAAATTAACCATGTGAGGTAAGAAAACATCTCTTCTACATTTACTGTTTTGAAGCTATTACTCTGCTCTTAACATGCAATAAGGCTGATGTTTGCCAGTGGTGACCTTTAAGCAAAATATCTATGTTATAAATCAGCTAGAGTGTCCCAAAAATACAGAAATTTCTATCTGTGAGTGGAGTTACCATGTTATTTTGTTTTTCCATGACGGTTTCGGCCTGGTAGCTTACCGAAGCAGGAGAAGACGGCCCACAGGACCCATGAGCTGCACGGAGCTGGCAGAGCTTTCATTGTGCTTCGACTGTTTGCTCACTAATCGAGATAATGGCTCTCTAGTGGCTGGGTGTTCCTGTTTAAGCGAAAGGACAAAGGGGCCGTCGAACGTGGAGGTGTGACTGGAGGATGATGGGGGTTTCCCAGTTTTTAAGGGATTCGGAATCAAAAATGGTTGGATAAGGTATGCTGGGAACCATATGCTATTTTTTGTTACTATTATTATTGCAATAAAATTGGAAACGTAAATAATAAAAAATACACTTTTTCATGTGGGTCGCATAGTTGTCCGGTGAGAAAGTCTTGGGATCTGATAATAAAGTTTCGATAGTTTGAACTGCTGGATGTTGTCGAATGACAGCCATGTAACTCACTGGGAAGTAACCAAAATGAGGCAGGCCAGTCTGACTGGAGGTGCTTGTTAATCCCGCCTGCTATGGTCTCTTATTGCTAGATAAGCTGCTGTTTTGTTCTGCATACCTCTACAATGTGCCACCCTGTACACAGAAGTACTGCGTAATTCCAGATATGGAGTGGCACACACCATTAACAGGTTCATTAAAATAATGATGAAATGTTAATTTAATATTGCAGTGTGAATGTAATTTAACTGCACAAGTGCAATTACAATAATGTGTGCAATACCAGTTTAAAAATTTTTTTTTTACCTCTTCTTGTACGCTACTTGTACGTTTATTTAGTAGGCCTATTTTACATTTTTCGTTGCTGTCGTTTTCTCTTTGAGAGTTGCCAAAGTCTCGTATAACAGCAATGGCAAAGTCTTATCGTATGTTAAGTTTTGAGACTTATAACTTGCATTTCAATAGTGCGTTCAGAGGTTTTTGTTTCTAAATTGTCCATAGGATTCGCCAGTAAAGACGCGAGTGTTAAATTGCAATAGAAATTTTATTTATGTCAGTGTGATCATTGTATTTAATCACGTTTTTTGTTCCAACAGACTGGCACCAGTGTTGTTTCACTATACAGTGGTACATCAGTTCTCGAACTCGACCATTAGAACTCAAATTTCTTAAAAGTCGAACCAACCAATTCGAAAAAAATTACGTAGAACTCGATCTGAATCTCAGAAGTCAAACCAGGAATGTCGACCTAAGAACTTGTACGCGCGGGGAAATCACGCGGCATGTCTCAGCAGAAACATAAGGTAACACTAAAGTGTCAGCCTCACATTTGCTGTGATAGCGTATCATACATGTCAACACTAGCTGAATGCATATAAAAATACATTTAGACAATGATAGACAGTAACGGTAATTATATAATACATTTAAGATTTTTTATTATTTTAATAATAATAAACCATTAATACATTTAATTATAATAATATTGTCCTGCCAGGCAGGGATGGAACGGAGACAAAGGCGCAGACGTCAGGGTATCGGGGAATACGGGATTTAATTACAGGTAAGGCAGGCAAAACACAGACGGACAATACAATGATCGGACTGGGGAAGCAAACAAACACAGAGGAAATACAGCGGACTAAGGACAACAACCAGAAACACTTGATCACATGGGGATTCCACATGGGGTTAACGAGGGGGCGTGTCACACGGAAGGAGCGGACGATCGGGGAATGGCACGTTTTTTTTTACTTTACACATTGTTTGGATACATTTATTTTCTTACTTTAAAAATTACTGTTTTGATAAATGTGGTTAGATGCGTTTAGTACAGTATATGCTTTTCTCGTTTTGTCCGGTTCATTTTGCGTTTAAATGCTAAAAAAAGATTTCGGTGTAATTATTTTGGGGCCGGGAACCAATTAATTGGTTTTCTATTATTTATTATGGGGGAAATTCGATCAGAGCTCGAACTTTTTAGGATTCGGTCCGGAGTTCTGAACGGATTAATTACGAGTTCTGAGGTACCACTGTATTTCACATGTAACCTCGTATTGGACACAGTGTCTGGAACCCAGCCTCTCTTCCCCCTTAAACACACCATGTCACATTCAAAGAACACCAATCGGAACTAAACAAGAACACGTAATTCATTCAAGGCCATTTCATAGGTCTGTTTTATAAAAGTTGTTTTTCACAAGGAAAAGCAGCAAGTACAAATCTTCCACAGGACATGGTTTAAAAAATTCAATATAGCTATTGTAAATAATGTTAAATAAGTGGTATTTTGTACTCTGTATTAAATACATTTTTAATATAAAAACGTTTTTTTGAATCAGGATACACCAGATACAAGTAATTTGCATTGCTGCAATCTTGCTGTTCTGTACCTCTCACTGTTCTAAAGTCTGTTGTCTCAAAACGTTCTGTTTTTTTACTCTGCCGGGGCTGGACTGTTACACCAGAGAGCCTGCCTGGCTGCGAGCGGGCACTGTGACGGGCACCTTGACGGGCATCTCAGCCATCTGGGCCATGGCTGCGTGGCTGACGGTGCTGGAGGGGGCCTGAGGCTGGGCTGGGGCAGTTCTGAGCACTGCCTTGTTGTGCTGTGGAACCATGGGGGGCAGGCTTCTGCTGCTGGTGTAGCCCGGCAGGCCCTGCAGCACGCTGGGGTCCTGAAGCTGTAGCCGGTAGCCCGCACAGCTGCCCGTCGCTGTGACAGCACCGCCGTTGGACACCAGCATATGGGGGTAGCGGTTTTCTGGCCGGGGTCTGTCAGCCATGGAGGACAGAGTACCATTCTTGGAGGTGTCGTCTGTGCCCACTCCGCTTCTTGCCCAGGAGGCTCGCCTGGGAGCCAGAGCGTCCTCCCTGACAGAAAAAGGTGAGTTTCCTGCTTAGGCTTCTGTACCCATGTCCTACTTCTGCCATTTAATTAACCAGCCTTCTAGGGTTAGTCTGCTTATGTTGTGTGCCATATTGTATCCTGTCCTCTCTTCCTGAGGTTAATGAGCTGCTCTTCTCATGAACTGATTAGCTTAACAGCTGCTGCCCATTTACTGGCCCTATCCATCATGACCAGAGGGCATCGAGCTGTACTCACCGCTATCTAGGAAGTCCGGGCTTCGAATTGCAACAAGTACTGACATATTCCTACTTCAGGTTTCTGCACATTCCTGGTAGCTTTGCGAAAATATCAGCTGGCACATGTACAGAGTTATAGTTCTGCTCATCAGTATTAGTTTAACGATGCAAGTAAGGTTTTTATGGTAATTTCTTAGGGCTGGGCATTATCGATACAATTTCAGGATTATGAACATTTGTATCATCAATTTGAATATTGTGAGTAAAGTGATAGCCTTAACACTTGTTTTCTTGTTTAATTAACAGTTAATGTATTATTTTTACACAAGTGCCATCAAGGTTTTTGGAATATTATACCTGGTCACATGCTGTATAATTTAGTAAAACAATTCAGTCATAATTTGAAAAACTCAAACCCTGTCATGTTACTGTTTTCTACAAGTGAAGTTTAGAATATTGTGACAAATTTTAATATTGAAAATCTCTGAAAATAATGATATTTGCCAGAAGTTGTCAGCCTTAAGTCAAACCCATTCCATGGAATGGACAGCAATGCAGTCAGAAAAACCCCCTGGCAACAAAAGGTGCCGCTGGTGTTTCTAGACTGAGAAAAGTTTCATACGAAGATGTCAGTTTGCAGTGAATTTAGTTTGACACCCCTGATCTAAGGACAATTTAAAGGAATTTTAAGCAAAAATGGTGCATTGAAGTAAAGTAGTAATTCAAGTCATTATATTGAGATAATTATCTATATTGACGTTTGGCTGCATCACCCAGTCCAGTACAAGTTTCTCTTTTACACAGGGTTGGTCATTCATTGTAGCTCAGTTGTCTTCACTGCCTCAAGTGAGGAATTACAAAGTTGCTCAGCACTTTAAAAAGCTGCACTGAGTTCACAAGTGACCAGTAGTTGTTAATGGATGTGTTCCTTAAAAGCTCGTCATTTTGATGGAAATAAGATTGATCCACCCACTTATCCAACTTGTTTCAATGGAGCTTGATGCACACATGATTCTGATTTTTAAAGTCACTTTATTAAAACTGAACATATCGGTCAGAAATGCAAATCAAGCCAACAATGAAGTCAAGCTGAGGGGAAAAAAAGTCTAATACAGTAAGATCCAGTTATAACGGACTTCAAGGGACCTGGCAAAACAGTCCATTATATCCAGAGCTGCTGTATGCCCAGAACACAACTACAGGACACCATTTACTCGTGCCACACTCCAGCAGGCACACATGTGGTATAGATTATTATATTGTACATGTAGTAATCCAACTATTTACTGTATTTCACCTATTGCAACAACAATTTGTCATTGTTTTTTGTGAAACCCCCATTTTGTTTTCTTGAATGAATATACAGTAAATAAGAGGCAAGAGGAAATAAGTTCTAAAGCATTATGTCGTACTGTACGCAAATTACTGGGAAGAAAAATAACCTGTTATTTCTCAAACTGGAAAGAAGTCTTGTACTTCTCACGGTTACTCTAGATGTCACTGGCCATAGATTTACTTATACCATAGTCGCATAAATATCCGCTTGCGTTTTCTTTGTTTTGATTAAAAGAACGGATTTCACGTTTTATATCCGTTATAGAATAACACTCCTTAGCAGACTTCTTAGGCATTTTGAAAATAACTGTTATAGCCAATCAAAACTACAGCTAAAAGCGGCCCTGGGGACGAAATTGTTTATCCATTATAAGCGAAATTCCGCTATATGCTCGTCCACTATATCCGATGCTTTTTCTGCATGTTCTTAAAGGCGCACGGCCGGGACCAACAGACCTCTCCCATTATAGATGATATTCTGTTATAAGTGAGTCCACTATAACAGGGTTTTATTGTATAGAGTGTGGAGCTTTCAGGAATAGTCTATAGTGCAAAAACATGCAAACGACAGTCTGGCACATACAGGCTGATGGAGGAACACAGTACACAGTAACCAAGGATATTCATTCAGTCCTATAGCCAGATATGGGCAGTGAAACATTTCTGGATCTACTTAGCTTCTTTCCCCACAAGGTGGTCAGGACATCATTATTTATATAGGAGAAAGTCACAAAAACACACCACACCACTGTGTAAGTACTTACTTGATTTCATTAGCCATGTCTTCATCAATTTCCCCCCTCTTCTTCCTCACAATAAAAACCAGGAAGATGATGATGGCCACCAGGCCCAGGATGGATCCAAAAGCGGCTCCAGCAATCATACCTGCATTGGTTGCTATGACACCAGCACAAGACAATTCAGATTAAACTGTCATCCAATCAGAAGTGGACGTGTGTACCATGTGTACTTACGAGCAGACACCTCCAGGTTGACGTAGCAGCTCTCGGCTCCAGCCGTGTTACTGGCTCGGCACACATACTTCCCGGACATGGCTTGGCTGAGGTTGCTGAGACGCAGGCTGCCCTGCTTCTCATCTGCAAGAAAACCCCAGTGAGTCACCTTCAGCACCTGAAGCACCTAGCCCAGCAGAATTTGGTGCGATAGCGCCCTCTGTAGGCTTCGTGTACATGGAGCAGGGATGGGCAATTTCAGGTGTCCAAGGGAGCTGAACCATATGAACTGGCATGG
Source organism: Stomatorhinus walkeri (assembly GCA_026784285.1). Taxonomy (NCBI): domain Eukaryota; kingdom Metazoa; phylum Chordata; class Actinopteri; order Osteoglossiformes; family Mormyridae; genus Stomatorhinus; species Stomatorhinus walkeri. The sequence continues at coordinate 12,832,397 of JAODUD010000036.1, forward strand.
AAAGCACCACATTTAGCATTTAAGATTTACACTAAATTAAGCATAGGAGACCAGTGGATCCCCTTAACAGGGCAAGCTTCAGATTTGACACTTCACCAGTCAATTTTGCGATAACATGGACTACACTCCAGAGATCTGCTTTAAAAAGGTTTTAGTTCCAGCAAAGTATAGCTCAACCAGATAGCTGAAGTACGCATGCAGCCACAAACTTGCATATACTGAAGCTTTAAACTGTGGTCTTGGTCAGCTGTGGTCTTGGTCAGCCTGTCATGATAATTACATTCACAACACATCACGCAATATCGTTAAAAAAAAACTTCAATAAACTGAAATTCGGGAAAAAATGACAATGCTGCTTCTGAAACGAACAAAACTAACATACTTCACATTATCATTTTGAAATACTGTTTAGCTAAAGAAATGATTGCTCGTGTCTCATGCAGTGCGCTTCAACTATAGAAACCACCAACTGCACTGCATTGTGACATTTTGCAGTGGCCGGCAAAGTCCTTCAAGCTTCCATTTATCCCTAGAAATAAAATGGCAAATCTAAATAACTTGACTTAATTTTATAATAAAAATGAATGCAACCAAAAACGATTTCAAATAGAAAAATCTAAAAACCAAAACTGTCCTCAAATGCACATGAGTATATGGTGCTGCAGTACAAACATTTTTTTTAGCTTGTATCCATCCGTGAGTCCATATAATCCTTTAACAAGAAATCATAAATGTTGGTATTTGCACACTGTGTTCTTCAAATCCACTAAGCATTTTATCATGTTGATCATTGAGGGTAGAGAAGGCACTTACTTCCTGTTACTTTTCCCTGGCCAATGACCGATTGAGGTTCATTTGGGTCGCTGACCTGAACTGTTTGGCAGTATTTTTCCTGTTAAGGAATGAATGACTGTCTATGCCCCAGTGCCCAATGTTTAATAATTATGGTAATTTTTGTTAGAGCTTCAGTGCCCATTTCAGTTAATTTTTTTATAAGGATATTTATACTGACTTCCTAATGTCTTAATATTCATAAGTTTATTGCTCTTTCAAAGGGTGTATTTGCAATATTATATCAGTGGCATAAAATAGTGTTAAAATGGCTGTCTGCTGGAGGTGCAAGGAGTTGAATTAGTTGACCAAAAAAGTAATTATCATGCCAGGCCTGGGTCTTGGAGCATAAAGCATTTCTAGCCATACAAAAAGAGGGTGGACAGGCAACTTGGACACGCAAGTTCATCCATTATCATGCTACATAAACCCTTAAATGCAAACAGGACACACAAGTCACTACAAATCACACAGCAACTTTGTATCATAGCGTCTAAAGAGAACACGACTAGCCTGACCAGTGGTGATTCTGAGGCTCCCAAACTGGCTCCTCTAATAGGGACTCACACCAACAATCACATGCACTAAGGCAGTGGTGGCCAATCTTATCTGCAAAGGGCTGGTGTGTGTGTAGGTTTATGGGGTAACCATTAGGTCAGCTGTTCCAACCCAGGTGTGAGGACTCCTCAGCCAATCAGTCCTCTAATTAGTAATATAATTAGGGAGCTGCATCAAAAACCGCATACACAGCGGCACCTTGCGGATAAGACTGGCCACCCCTGAGCTAAGACAAACGAATAAGTGCTGTGCCGTACAGCCACTGAATTTCATGTTTTATACTCGTCTGTTTCTGCTGCTTGGCTAATCAATATGAAAAATGGGCAGCAGTCTATGGGCACAGCTGGAGTTCACCTGGTCACCTGGCAAAAGTTCTGATGAAAGGGATTTACGGCTGGCCTTGCTGACCCCTATGACCGAGAAGAGCAGCTGTGGTCACAGTCATAATGGGAAGACGGAGAGCTGACAATCCCTTACCCAGATACCCCAGCACAAGCAGGGGCGGAGGACAGGCTCTCCGGGCTGTGCGCACACAGAAGACAAAAGCGACAGCGACACTGAGCACGAGATGAGCTGAGCGAATGGGAGAGTGAAGGATCATGGGACAGGAACTGACCCACACTATGCCCAGTTTCTACCACTGAGGACAGAAAGCTAAAAGATTAATGAGAGCTAAAAAGGTACAAGACATCTTATTTTTAGAGTGGCAAAAAATAAGTCTCCCCATACAACTTTTTTAAAGGATTGGTTTTGTTGGCTTCTCTCTCCCTCCGGTATGAAAAGCCAGAAGCAGAAACGTATTAAACTGTCGATGGACCTTCAAAAGAGGAAAAATGAGCTTCTAATCCCACAGAGGATGCACCCCTCCCACTGTCAGCTAGCCAGCCAGGCCCCCGCCGCGGGGAAGCCGCAGCGTATCGATCCGCTCTCTTCAGGAGGGGTCAGGTCAGACGATTGCCAAGGTCTCGAATATAGCTCAGAATCAAATCAACATGCAACGAGGCTCTGCTCACTACATTTCATCTCCATGATCGAATCAGAAGCGTCTGCCCCCCCGAATGCAGGGCCATTTCAATAAACATCTGTAATTGACCTTTACAGTCTGTGCTGCCATGAATCATTTAATGGAAATTGCCAGTATAATGACTGCTGTCAAAACAGCCCAGAATTTAGCAGGTCCTGACCATGATACCCATTCCTGGAGAACCACCTGCTAGGCGGTTTTCACTCCAGACTGACCTTAGTATCAGGTGTTTAATGGTTTTATAATGAAGGCAGTAGGTTGTAAGCAGTGTGGGTTTGACCTGGCAGGTGGTGTCCAGGAGCAGGATTGAGAAACACTAGCCTAGGCCAGGGGCCGGTTGTGATTGGTTGGGTATTTTCCCCACAAGAGGGGTACAATAGGCAGGGATACTACCTGAATGCAGAGGAAGGAAGCATACTCACTTTGTGTAGGTGAAAAGAAAACTTCGGGGTGGGGGGCGCTCTTGCTCCACTTGTAGTGAGGTGCAGGCTTTCCAGCAGTGGATCTGCAGCTCAGGGTCACGTTGCCTCTCAGCACTGGTGTGCCTGTCATCTCGCACACAGGGACCGAAGGGGGCACTAGAGAGGCCAGGCAGAGGAGCACCTACATCATGACTACCATCGTTATAGGACCCTAGGATCTTCACACATTCAGATCCCTTCCTGAGAGTGCCAAATATTCATAAGGACATGAAGACGTTACAATATCAACCTCTTCCCAAATGTCAGAGCTTGGAGGGGAAAAAAAAAAAGAAGTATAAATTTCACATAAATTTAGATCGTTAATGCCACAGATCTTCTGAGAAACGTCAAGTTGTTAAGCAATACATATCTATCTTTAATCTGTACGTCTGGGTTAAATTTTACCCAATGATCAAGATAACGTTAAATGACATGGACATTATGCAAACATCATATGCACTGTATACAAACCTATACAGCACCTATTCTGTCCCTGGACTGCCTCAATGGCCAGAGTAAAAACATTAAAATAACACACAGTAAATGCATGTCACTGTCAGGTGTTACAGGTATTAAGTTACATAAGTTCTGCACCGTTTGTTCACACTGGCTACACGTGGTGCACTACAGCCACTTACGCCCATGTGCCGTTAGGTGATCAGGATCTCTCAACCATTTAAACCTTATGAGACCTTTTATGGGAATTGCACGTTGTGTGGAAGGGTGTCAAGTGGCACATAACCGCACATGTTAAAAATCATGAAGGGTACCCTTGACATTGAGGCTGAGCTCGCCAGAAAGTCCAGGGGCCCCCGGAACGATGACGTTGCAGAGATAGCGACCCGTGTCGGCCTCCTGCGTGTTGTTGATGAAGATTGACAGGTTGGTGGAGGGCATGGAGAGGGCAAAGCCCACTCGACTTCTGAACTCTGGACTCCCAATGCCGATCTGGCCAGAGCTGTACGAGATGACCTGAAGAGCAGGGTCACGTGGGGATATACCATCAGTACGCATGCCATGGCTACAAGATGCTTCTTTAAAGTGGATGCTTGAAACCTGCATAACACTGATGCAGATACCACAGAGAAAGTGAAATTCAATAGATGTTAACTGAAGCAATTAATAAATAAAAGCGAATGTTCAAGACATCTTCATGAACGTAACTGTATACTAATTCGGTTTATTTTTTTTGCTGCTTGAATTCAAGTGAAAAAAAATTATTCATTCACTGAAAACGTAGACGTAAATTAAGCTTAAGGTGGATGTAACCACCTTGCTTTTAACAATGACCTCATGATATATGCCCCAAATTTGGTCCTTTGCTCTTTATAGAACAATCCTGAAAGATTTAACAGAAAATGACCCTCACAAAAAAAAAGGATACTTGAAATGGAATAAGGTGCATCTGTCCTGGAGACTAAATCCTGGGGAAATAGATTTTACATTTGTTTGTCTTGCATGAACCTGAGCAGAATTTGACAGCAAAAGGGCATAGCAGTGTAAATAAGCAGAACCTCCATACATGATACCCTTCCTGCTCTTAAGATTCTGGCATAGAAAGCTTGCATATTGCTAAAAGGTTAGCATTTTAAGTTAATTTTAATAATTTAATCCTATGAAAATGCCTAGCATTTAGTTTTACCTGCAAGTTAACTTTTGATAGTTGGCCTCCTGAGATGTTGGAAGTAAGGTCTGTCCCGTTTTCAGCCAACTTAACCTGCTCCATCATCTCTACTTAACCCTCATACTCACCTGCTTGGAGTCGTTGGCCATGAAGTTCCAGATGACGGTGTTCTTGCTGATGTCAGATGTGGGACTGTACCAGGCTTGAAGAACAACCATCTGGCCCTTGACTACTTCCACATCCATTCTTGGCATCTCTACTCTTTGGGAATCACCTGTGGAGTATGAAGGATTATAATCAGAAGAGTTCCTCCAGGAGGCTATATTTAACCCTACTGCCACTGGCTGAAGCACATCATTGGAAGAGTGCACCAAAGCCCCGGAAGACAGATTACCAGTATGGAACACATTCTAATTAGGGCCAAACTATACAGTTGTTAGATCAGGTTCAAATCAAATTATGTATTCCTTTAAACTTTGACCATATACCCAAGTTCACACTGACAAATTATATTCACATGACATTTTACAAAACTCATCCAGCATTTCACAATCCTACTTCAGATTTCCAAGTTTATACACAACAATTCTAATCATTCTAAAAACACACTACCATTCAAAAGTTTGGGGTCACTTAGAAATGTCCTTGCTTTTGGAAAAGAAAGTTTTGTCCATTAAAATAGATTAATAATGTTTACACAGCATACCTAACCAATATTGTAAATTACATAGCTGGAAATGGTTGTTTTTTTAATGGAATATCTGCATACAGTGCTCAGTATAAATGAGTACACCCCTTTTAAAAAGTATAAATTTAATCAGTAGCTCAATGAACAAAAGAACAATTTCCAAAATTTTCACA
>JAODUD010000036.1:12878588-12888677 GCA_026784285.1 Stomatorhinus walkeri
CAGTGTATGGGGCACTGAAACGCGAAACCAACGTGATTACATCTTTAGACTAAAAAGACAAGCTACTGACACTTACAACCAAGCGAATTATATTATAAATTTCCATGTGGTGAGCCAATTTTTGCTCATTTATGAATGGCAGCTAAAGTTTTTTATACCTTTAAACATTAACAAAACAGTTAATGTCATTACTTTAAAATTTACATATATTTCTAACGCCTAAGTTAGTATGTCTTGGGTCTGTATACACGTCCTTCTCCTGATAAATAATTACGCCTGATTTCACATAGGGCCTACCTGAAGATAAACTCTAAAGCCCTGACCCCCGTACGTGTGAACAAATATTTACTGAAAAAGCGTGCTTATTAAAATAACTAATGCTTTATTCTGTAAAACTTTTAAAATATGTTTTTGATACTTGATGCTAAATGCTGCTTACTATAGTTCCTATCCTGACCTACTCCCCGTAGTCAGCGGGGCATGGCCGTGGTCCATGGATAATCTCCTGATACCGGACCTAGCTTGTGACATCTGTTTTCCAATCATTATTCTTTGGTTTGATGTTCAGTTTCGGGTAAACAGCCCGCGATGGTTTATGGCACCCTGTTCACCCCCTTCCATTTTGCACAAAATGGTCAGTTGCCTGGGAACTTGTTACGGTGCAGGGCGGACAAGCGGGTAAGCAGGCACGGGAGGCAGGTATCAAGACGGGAAGCAGGGTTTAATGGACAAACACGGGTAGGCACAGCCGACACAGGATTAACAGCACGAGCAACGTCAATGACGGATCTGGGGAGACTAACTCGGACACGGACTAAATACAAGAGACAATCAGGCATGGATAGACAACAGGTGGTTACAATCAGGATCCGACACGAGGTAACGAGTGGGGCGTGGCACACATGAGGCTCAGACAGGCGGATCATGACAGAACTGGTTGGTTCGACCCATATTTGGAGTTTCTGCCAACAGGTGTGTATAATGCAAGGTGGAACCCCCGCTGTAGTACGACATGGGGCATATGCAAATAGGTCACACAGTGCTTGGCTCTTCGTGGCCACCTTATGTTAAAACACATGAATTCAGTCCTAAAACGTATTGTCTAGGCTGTTCATATTAGGACTGTGCGGCATCCTGGGACATATGCAAATAGCCACCCCGCTCATTTTAACATGGATTGCCTGTCATGATCCGCCCGTCAGAGGCGAAAGTGGGGAGAAAAAGTCACTGCGTCTTATAGTCCGAATATTGCTCTGCTCACATGCTTTAACCTTCTGGGTTTGAGTGCATTGTAGGCGACGCAACGTACTTTTCGTGTCTATTTCAGTTTGTATCTCACCTATATCTGTAATCTGTCTTTTCAAAATTAGGTTAAATCAAAAAATCAAACCATGTCACCTTACTTTGTTTGACCTAGATCGGGGCCCTGTAGTTCCGCTGTCATCCGAAGATCACTAACCACATTCTAAATAGCGCGTATTCAAATTGCATTCGCATGGTAATTTGCTTAACAATGCAGCGGTGAAACGCGATCCACGTACATCCCCATCAGCGCCATAAAAGGGGGGAGAGATGTGGCCTGGTAAGGATGCTTGACATAAAATATTTTAGTACACTATTTGGTTCAGAATATTTTTTTTCTTCATTTCCCTCCTTTAAAACCAGGTGCATCTTATGGTCCGAAAAATACAGTCCATTTTTAACATACGATTGCACAGAAAGAATAACGTCTGGAAACATGAGGAAAGAATAATGTCTGAGGATGTTCCTCCCTCAATCTCCTCAATAATAGGCCACGTACGGTTCTGTGCATGGGCCATCACCTCAGCTGGGCTACAGGCTGCTGGAGGTGGGCCCCCACCGGTTGCAGCAGCCGCAGCTGTCTTTTTTGATAGCTAAATTATACAATGCAATGTCGGCTTTGAATGAATTCTTTAAAAATGTAGTCTTTCTAATCATCATAGGCTTGCAGTAATAATTCTTGCTCCGCTTGGGGAAACCGCAACCTTTCCCTTTCCTTCCATTGTTACTTATCCAGCATCGACTTACAAGGCTGCTTTTTATATGGCGTGGACGCGCTCGCTGGTAAAGCTTGGGTTGAATTAGCATAGATTAAATACACCTGAATTTTGTTCGTGGAACTCAATTAGCCTGAAGTGAACTATTAGGCTAACTCAAACGAGGCTATTACAAATAATCCTTGATTTTACAAGCTCGCTTCGTGGAACAACCCCATGGTTAAAGGGTTAGTTTGAAATTACAGGACGCGCTGTTTGTTGTCGCCATTTTGAAATGTGTGTCTGCATGAGTGCGCCTGCGCCAAGTGCTGCCCCATGCACAATCATTTGGCGTGCAAGTTTTTTGAACAGGCCGGTAGCATGTCGGGTTCGTTCCGTTGTGGAATAATGGCCCCCGCTGACAGAACCCAGAGCCGCTATCAATGAATCTTCACGTTTGGTGAAATACTTTTTCTATTTTACATTGAAATAAACTGTTAAACTGATTACGGCTTTTCTCGTTTTTAAAGACTTTGGCTAAAATAGTCGTGCTTGTTTCGCATTTGCTCTTTTTTCGCTTTGGCGTGACTACTAAATATGGTGTCTCTAGTTAAAAGTTTGGTACTTGTGCCGCATTGTGCTTGAAGTATGCAGTATTCTTTAAATTCTTTAAACATTTCGGTTAAATATAATTTTCTTTTTAAAATACAACGTGTATGCACTAGCTTACTATACGCTTTATTCCTTAAAACATAATAAATAAATGTAACCATTGTTTTTTAATACAGGCTTTAAATACTAATTTGTAATAGCTAGGTTGTGGGGAAGGGGGGGCTGGCCCTGGTAAATCATCGTTGGGGTGGGGGTATGCAGCTGGACCTGTCAATCATTGTTGGGGTGCAGGTATGCACCTAACCTCTCTCTTACGTTAAATATTACCTGTTCTAACACCTTGCTCACTGGGCTGCTCAGCAATGCAGCATCGCTTCTGTGTGTGAAACTGCAGCTCACAGCCCCCCCCACCACATGCAGCCTGTCTCACACACATTCTCTCTCAAAGTGGTACCTCAAAGAGAACAGTTCCCTCCCTCCAAAAAGCAGAACCCTATTTCGATTGGTGGAGAACATTCCATGACCACGCTTAATATTATGTTTCTTCTATTTTCTACTGATTCATCCAAACATATACCCTATATAAATCGCCATGCTTTTAGGCCTGAAATATGAAAACACACATTGCTATAAAAATCTGTATCAAAGACAAGTTTTGTTGTGCATATGTGTTTACTCTGGTCCTGAAACCTTCTGAGAAGCAGCTTAAAAGCTTATTCTCTCCCAGCAAAAGCAATTTGTATATGCACTGTTTTGAACAATAATGGTTTCCTGCACTTTCAAAGGCAGCATTGATACTCTCTGCCTCTGTGTCCCAGCAGTGGAGTCACTTTAGCCCTGAAACACCAGACTCATCCATTGTGGGTCCATTTTCTCTCCTTTGCCACACCCCCACACTTTTTTTTTTGTTGTTGAAGGATGGAGCGACAGCATTTGGTCGTAGGTGAAGGAGATCTTACACTACAGAGAGTACAGAGAAGTCTTTCATCTTTCATGTCAGGATGTAGGATTTGTGGGGATTTGTGCCAAAAAGGCACAGAAAACCAACTTTATATTGCTGGTTGAGTTTGGAAGCTGTGAGCATTGCTTGTAGTGTTACAGACCTAGTGACACGACCTAATGATTGCACTCCTGATGTCTGTCACTGGATGCCTTCTAAGACCACCATCTTAGATCTTATATTGTCCTGCTTTTACTAATATACTGCTTCATTAACATCCAAATGTCCAGCATCAAAATAGCATGAATTAATTGCAAATGAGTTTACTCAGAAGGAAAATGTTCACGGTGAACGTTGATGAGAATAAGGAACATCGCCGTGCTAGAAGCTGTCATCTTTTAAGCCGTGATTGCACAGGGAAACAGTTTAAGCTGAGAGCATGCCGATTGCTGACATGAGATTGCTTTTGCCCTACCTGGGCACGTCAAACATCTTAGGAAATTTGCCTTTCATATTTGGGGAAGGTGCATTTTTCTTCTCCTGATATCACCAATGCCTCTTCTAAAGAAGACATTACCTCGCTGAAATGTTGCTCTGGGTCAGGAGATTTTCTTTTCCATCTTCAAAGTACTTTTGTGGTGGACTTTTAAACATCTACGGATTTGGGCTAATGTACCGCTGCTAAGTTTGAGGGTTCACGTGTGTCTGATGTATGGGGGTGATCCTAGATGTGTATTTATACCAATATCTGTATCTGTGTGTGGGGATTATTCTTGTATATATGTGTGCAGGGATGATGCTCAGTATGTGTGACGATCCTCTCTGTTTATGGGATGATTATTAGCTCTTTGTTGCTATTCCTCTGGTTACTCCAATTTCATTATAGTGCAAAAACATTTTGTTTGATTCTAGAATGATCTTAGGCCATGAGTTTGTGTATGGATGTGCCCTGAGATGGACTGGCATCCTATCCAGGATGTCCCCAGCTTTGTGCCATGCTCTCCCTGGGACAAAATCTAGACCCCCTTCCACACCTTGTCCAGGGTAAATGATATGGAACATGGAAGAATCCTTGTAGTAGCCAAGACCGATGCTATACTAAAATCCTGTCAAAGTATTCTTATAGTCTGCAGTAGGTGAGAGGTGAGATTCCTGAAACATCTTTGGTTTTTCATTCACATACATGATGTTTTTTGGCTTTATATAACTATATACCATCAACCATAACACATTATTTTATCTCATCTATCAGTCCCAGGAGTGTAGCAAGGAACTTTGGAGCCACTGTAAAATTTACGTCCCCCATCCCCCAGGGCCCAGGAAAATATAAAGCACCCACTCCCTCCCAGTGATGGCCGTGATCACTTCATTATATGGTGACATAGAATGCTGACAGGCCTTATAAACAAGATGTCCCCTGTGAAACTGCAGTGTATAGTAAGCATCCCCTTCTGTGTGAAAGGGGAAAACTGGAGTCAAGTGCCAGGGACAGCAGTCACTGAGAAACAGTTGGCATGACAACACCAGAGGGTTTGCTGCAGAACAGAAGAGCTTGCAGTGCTACAGTCTTACATTAAAGTTACTGATATAGTAGGTGCATTACAACAGAGTAGCAGAGGACACTTGAAGCTCTGTGATTGAGTGATGCAGCCTCCTGACAATAGGCGGAATTTGAGGTTTTACAGTGGGGGAGCAAAGGAAACCAAAATCACTTGCTTATCCTGTGTGATATCTATCTATGGGGTACCAACGAACCACTTATGCAAAGGTTCAAAGTGCTAGCATACAACATTGTCAGTTAATTGCAGCTTCTTGTTGGGAAAGCGCTGCAGGAGTACCAAACAACGAATGCTGAGGAAGACTTCCCTGCTGCCCCCCCAAAAGTTCACCCATGTTCCTGCCAGGGCTGGACTGGGATTAAAAATCAGTCCTGGAGTGGCAAATTATGCTTGGGGGGAGTCCCCATTAATTTTTCAACTTGGGGGGGTCCGCTCATGATAAGTTTTGCCAGCCCAGTGATCCACCAGGAAATGCCTGCTATGCCAGATGGCCCATCCAGCCTGTCAATGCAATACACAAGACCTAGATTTATGAGAAACTCTAAGAGTATTTTGAATTTCTGCTCAGTAGTTTATTTAAGCTTGTGTTAATTGAGTTGGTATAACTGTTTTCAAAACAAGTTATGCTCACAATGCCCTGTTTGTTTTAACACAGAAGGAATCTTAAGAAACTATTTTTAGACTGACTGGCTAATTCAACAAATAGGGGATATTAACAAGCGACTGCATTCTACACAATGTTGAAAGCTTTGTGCAAACCGCAGCAGAAATGCACACGAGAAGGAGACCATGCGTGAATGCTTGCAGTGTCGTTTTATTTTTCCTGCACCGAGGCATGTTTTTTTAATTTATTTTTTAGAAAACGGTGCATTTCTACACAATTTGAAAGGCAAGTCTTGCGTTTTGCTCTGACTGGTAAAAAGCACAAGAACTACCTAACATGAATTTTTCTAATTTTTATAAAGATTAATAATTTAAAATATATAGCAAAGCAGGCATTTCCATCTGTTTTTGAATACTTCACAGTGCATGTCCTTCGCTTTTATTTGCAAGGTCAAACAAATCATTTTGTTACTTTTCTGCTCTGTTGCAATCTGCTGTCATTTGTTTAGTCATACAAAACATCTGAATTATTTATGAAATGACAGCAAGTTTCTCATAATTTTTTTATTGTGCCACCCTGCATCTCTTACATCAGTTCCACATCCTTCATTAATAGTTTTCCACTGCAGTGTATTTTTTTAAATCAGATATTTAGCCAGGTTTATGTATCTGTGCAACTGTGTGTCTGTTTCTCAAAAGCCATTGAAAATTGTCATTTACAGCCTGAGAACTTTCTTACATCATTTTAAAATGCAAAACTTACACCATATCTTAATTCAGTGTGAGGTTTTTATGCTATTAAAGTAATATTCACTTGGTTATTATAACTGCTATTGCCCTTTGACGGACTAGCATCCTGTCCAGGATGCCCCAGCCCTGCCTCATTCCCTGTGCCTCCTGGGATGAGCTCTAGGCTCACTGGCTAAGTGGTTATGGAAGAAGGGATGTATTTAAAAATGTATCTCATGTAATTGAATTTAGCGATATCTGTATCTAATGTATTTTTAATATTAGTAAAACAGAAATCATTATTTACTTTGTGCTGCTTTTTTTTTTTTTTTACCTCTGTAGGTAAAAATAAGCATGCAGCTCATTTGATTAGGGACTCAAACCCACAACCCTGGTGGTGTGAGCTCACAGTCCTGACAGCAGAGGCAAGTTGAGTCAGTCATATGATTTGCGTGGACTTTTCATTAGGTTTGATCCTGAGGGCACAGTGCTTGAGTCTGAGTCATTGCAACGCAGTTAGAGTCTTGTCGATTTTAGCTTGATAAATCATGCATGATGGGATGCCACAGATGTTTTCATTAGAGCTCATAAACAAATTACGCTTGAGAAGATCTATCGGGGAAGGTAGGCCCTCACTCTGACAGATGCAGAATTATTAACGCACTGGCGTGGGCTGAGAAATCCTGCTCCCATGTTTTCTTCTCCCCTCTGCCACGACACTTCAAAGAGAACCTCAGATCAGCAGATCGCTTCCAAATAAGCAGAACAAGCTGTCCTTGGGGGCAGCCTCATCCTCAGGGAGCAGAGGGACGTATTGGTGACATTTGAAGGTGCAGAATTTGAATTTGCCCCAGACGAACGTTGCAGGTTTGTGTGGTCAAGTGGGGTGATCGGTTCCTCTTTGGCACCTTTACGTATAATATCCAGAAAAGAGCCATCTTACAGACAACATGAAAGACATGCTGCAACCTAAAACTGGAGAGGCTGATTCTTGATCTCAACGGACAAGCATTCAATGTTAATTACCCTGGTCAAGGCTGCCTGTCAGTGATTACTTAGTTACTGGTTGGGGCTGGACTCTCCATTAGGGAGTTTTATACCAGTGATATCCAAGATATCTAGTTATTTACAGGTGTTGGGGGATTCTGACATTTCAGTGTACATAACGTTTGTCATGTGACCTCTGTATGGGACAGCTAGGGGTCCTGTATGTGGCAATAAATAAGAAGCAGTAAAACAGTGACGTATTTCACTTTGGCCTGATCTTTCATGTCCGCTGTGCTGGTTCTCCTTACCATTAAGCCATAGAATGAAGCTCACGAAGTAAAGCAAATATCTCCCAGTGGGGAAATGCAACTTGTACTTATTACAGCATTTAAGGTATGCACTGTGTCTATGGGAAGCCTGTTAATCATGGGATTTGACAAAGCTGCCGTTGTCAGAATCAAACAGGCAGTATCTGGGAGAGCAGCCACTTATAACAAGGGTGAAATCGAGTATTAAGCTGTATTATGGGTATTATGGTGGCTTGATGGGTAAAAGAGGTTATTTTAAGAGCCTGTGTGTTTGGGATGTAATTCTCATTACATAAGCAGACCATCACTTTATGGAACCATAGACCAGTTAAAGAGTGAGAAAAGAGTCACGTGACACCTAGATGGGAGGTTAAGTTAATTGTTTGAGTGGAGCAGAGTTATGTACAACCCTAAATCAGGAAGAGTTGGGGGTGGTATGGAAAAAGCAAATAATTATCATAATTAAAGAAAAAAAAAACACAATGATCCTGAAATTGAGTTTGACTTTAATTTCATTGCAGACAGTTTGAACCTAAGATATTTCAGGTCTTGTCTGGTCAGCTTCATTTCATTTGTTAATATACATCCATTTCTGCATTTCAGACCTGCAACACATTCCAAAAAAAGTTGGGACAGTAAAGTATTCCCTACTTCGTAATGTCACCATTCCTTCTCACAAAACTTCACACACAGACGTTTTGGCACTGAGGATGCCAAGCGATGAAACATTTCAGGTGTTATATTTTTCCATTCTTCCTGCAAACACGTCTTAAGTTGTGCAACAATATGAGGTTGTCATTGTCACATTTTCCATTTCAATATTCTCCACACATTCTCTATTGGGGACAGATCAGGGCTGCAGGCAGGCTAGTTCAGTATTCAGAGCCTCTGCTTCTGCAGCCATGCCTTAATCTGTGTAGAATGTGGTTTTGCATGGTCTTGCTTGAAAAATGCATAGCTGTCCCTGGAAAAGTTGTCGTGATGGCAGTGTATATTGCTCTAAAATCTCAATGTACTTTTCTGCATTAATTGTGCCATCACAGTAAAAATTCTTTGCCAAGGGCACTGATACAACTCTAGGCCATGACAGGTCCTGGCTTTTGGACTGGATGGTCCATTTCGCTTTTGGTCTGAAGCACAGTGTCAATTTCTTCTATAAAGATCTAGAATACTGATTCATCTCACCACAATACACATTTACACTGTGTGATGACCCATGCCAGATGCCTCTGAGCCCAGAGTAGTTGATGCCGCTTATGGACATGGTTAAGAAAAGGCTTCTTTTTTGCACAGTAACGTTTTAAGTGGCACTTGTGAATGTAACTCCGTATTGTAGAGCTTGACAAAGGTTTGCCAAAGTAATCCCTTGCCCATGTGTTTGTATCAGCTATTGATGAATGACGGTTCATGTTGCAGTGCTGTCTGAGGGATCGGAGATCATGGGTGTTCTCACCATATCCCTAAGGGAGAGCCCAGACATCCTGCAGAGAAGCCTCATTTCAGCTGCCTGTATTCAGGATCTCATTCTTTCGGTCATTACCCATAGCTTATGACCATAGGTGAGGGTAGGGACGAAGATGGACCAATATATTGAGAGCTTTGCTTTTCGGCTCAGTTCTTTCTTAGCCACCACGAACCGGTACTGTAGACGCCACTCTGATTCGTCTACCTAGCTCCTGCTCTCACCTACCCTCACTCGTGAACAAGACCCCAAGATACTTGAACTCCTCCACTTGAGGCAGTACGTCTTCCCTGACCTGAAGAGGGCAATCCAACCATTTCTGAGAACCATGGTCTTGGACTGTTTGACTGTTTGGATTTGCACCTCCAACAGTGGACCCTGAAGCACCCCCTACAGAGCACCTCAGGGAACCCGGTTGTAAGCAATAGACTGGATAGGCAAACTCCCAGCCCCCCTCCAGTACCCTTACAAGGGTATAAAGCTGGTCCAGAGTTCCACGGCCAGGATGAAAACTGCATTGTTCCTCCAGAATCCACGATGCGACTATCACCCTCCTCTCCAGTACCCCGGAATAGACTTTCCCAGGAAGGCTGAGAAGTGTGATCCCCCTGTAATTGGAAAATACCCTCCGGTCCCCCTTCTTAAACAAGGGGACCACCACCCCGGTCTGCAAAACCAACAGCACTGTCCCTGACCTCCACGCATGGTCGAGAAGGCATGTCAGCCATGACAGCCCCTCAACATCCAGAGCTTTCAAGTACTCCGGGCGGGTCTCATCCACCCCCAGGGCCTGGCCACCACGTAGCTCTTTAACCACCCTGGCCACCTCAGCCCCAGTTATGGGCAAGCCCCCCCCCCCCCCAGCACCCTCGGGCTCTGTGCCCTCAGATGT
>JAODUD010000036.1:12910419-12924834 GCA_026784285.1 Stomatorhinus walkeri
CAGTGTGTCCCCCACCTTGTGCCCTATGATGGACTAACATCCTGTCCAGGGTGTCCCCCACCTTGTGCCCTATGATGAACTAACATCCTGTCCAGGGTGTCCCCCACCTTGTGCCCTATGATGGACTAACATCCTGTCCAGTGTGTCCCCCACCTTGTGCCCTATGATGGACGAACATCCTGTCCAGGGTGTCCCCCACCTTGTGCCCTATGATGGACTGACATCCAGTCTAGGGTGTCCCCCACCTTGTGCCCTATGATGGACTAGTGTCCTATCCAGGGAGTCCCTTATGGATCTTATGGAATTAGAAGTCACCTAAGACACCATGCCTTGCTCTTTTCTATTATGCTGCCGATGTTATACTGTTTCACACCATTATATTTAGCAAATTTTATTCTTTCACTTTACTGAGGGAGAAAATAGAGTTCAGCACAAGCTGCATGTTATTCCTGTCTATCACCTACATGGCTCCTGCAACCTTCATCTGAGTGCAGTATGAAGTTTCAGTTCAGGGAATTGAGACCAGGACCTGCTCATCATTATTTGGCATCATCCAAGTCCCTCGCGGTGTCGTCTTCTGAAAATATGGCTTGTAATATCCCAGCTAACAGTAAACATCCACAGACCCACAGGGAATATTCCCTAGATGTCATATGGTTGCTGCATGAAGGTTTAAACATAACATTCAATAAATATTCAGAGAGTATTTTTTTCACCGGGCAGCACATGCACCTATTGTAAGTTTACTTGTCTTGGCTGAAACTTTCACATCAAGTAACTTAAAAAATGTGTCTGTTTATGCAGTTGGACATTTTAGGTTCAGGTTTAGGTTTAGGCTAACCCCCTTGCTTAAATATACAGAAACAGGGGTACCCTTGGGATTGGGATTTGACCCTGAGAAGTTCTTTTTGACTTACGGAGAACATTTCTGAAATAAAGAGAAAATGAAATAAATTCTCTCTGGCTTAAACTTTATATAACTTCATTAGTCACATAGCCAAAAATTTTTGAATTCGATATTCCCTTTTGCCCTCTCAGACATATTTACATAAATTCCGTAAATATTAACTTTCTGAGAGGTGGAAAGGGGAACAAGATCAGAGGCATGAAACTTCAGAGTTACTCCGGTAAGGAATAGCTACTATTAATGATCTCCTGGTTAGTCTACATCAAAAGAAAACAATGTTATATGTTAAATAACGACATGGAAAATGAGTGATAGATTCAGTGGGTTCAAAATGAGTCTGACCTTTCTGACACAGACTTAAAGCCCTAGTTAAATCCACTGAGGCATTCTTAAGCGCCATTAAATATAAATATAGCTCATTTCTGACCTCACTTTTACCCAGAGACACTGAAGATTTTTCAGTATTCCAAGAACTATGAATACTGTAAAATATTCCATGGTAAGACACCAGAGTAGCAGTAGAGTCTTTAGGGTCTTGGTTTAAAGGATTACAGCTTGTCAGCTGTGACCTTGCCCAGGCTCACCTCACACAGTTTAACACAGCCAAAGACCTTGCTTATCTCTTTGAAAGAATACTTCTGGTATAGGCTGTAGCTGTCATACATCATATTGTTTCATGTACACTATAAGTCACAGTCAAGCACACCTTTCATAGATGCATGTACCAGCTCTCAGCAACCTGATAGCCCCAGTCCCGCATCATTAACACCAGGCTGATCCTACTCTCACAAAAACCATGTATGAGTCGAGCACGCCTCTCATAGACACATATACCAGCTCTTAGCAATTTGCAAAACAGTTTCAGTCCTGCATCATTAACACCAGGCTGATCCTAGTCCAAGTGGAGGACTAGGAGAGCAACAGTCCCTCTGCAACAACTACAGAAGCTGTATTATTAAACAAGTGCTTTGAAGTCAAAATGCATTATTATTTATTTGATCTTTGACTGCCTTCATTTTGATAATCCAATGGGAAAATAGCATATGCAAAGATTGTTAATTGAATTTAATTTCTATACTGAATATACAGTCCGTAAATTCTTTTTTGATGTCACTGCAGCACGCTTATGGATGTGATTTATCACAATTTAAAAAATAATCGCTTGACAATCCTATTAATCTCGGCTCATCTGGTCGCTACTTCACTTACAGGGCCACCCCAAGCCTTTTTGGGGCGTTAACCAAATTTTGAATTGTAGCCCCTTGCTGGATTAAATTTGCCTGGAAGGGGGGACACTGCAGAAGACACCAGTACTTCTAGCGGTGCCCTAATATCATGTAGCTGTTCTGTGCCAAGACTGCAGCAGTTTATTCTGTTTCTAAGAACCTCAACTTGCTAGCTAATTTCACTTTGTTTCAGATTACGTGAAATTGATTGTCTAAGTTGGTGCCCCCTCAAAAGGTGCCACCCTAGAAGAGTGATCCTGCACGTGTTTCAGTTCCTGACATGTGCGTGCAGGTGCCCCATGGCACCCAGGCCTGAACTGGTCAACCGGAGTGCCAGCATTTTTCCCGGTGGCCTAGCCTGCCTTTCTGAGCAGACAAATAATTGGATGGTGAAACAAACTAGATGTTTTAGTGCAAATTGTGCATAAAATGCGATCCTTCCCCATCCTTCTCATTTCACGACAGATACACGACAGACAGACAGACACCATGTATGGTTTCGCT
Source organism: Stomatorhinus walkeri (assembly GCA_026784285.1). Classification (NCBI taxonomy): domain Eukaryota; kingdom Metazoa; phylum Chordata; class Actinopteri; order Osteoglossiformes; family Mormyridae; genus Stomatorhinus; species Stomatorhinus walkeri. Next base: position 12,913,057 of record JAODUD010000036.1, read on the forward strand.
AAATAGGTTATCAGTAAGTGTTACTTTATCTATTGGTTTATAAACAATTTTCATCTTAAAACAATGTCAGCTGTGTAACATTATCATTCATTAATTTATTTGGTGCCGTAGTTTATATTATGAGATCATCCCCCCTTGATCCCATTCAGGAAGTTGTACAACAATTTGTGTGGCACGTTTTGCATAATGTGGCCACCCAGTCAAGAATATGGCTTCGCAGTAATCTCATAGGTTATCTTATACTATGTGACCAAAGGTAGTCTGGGGTAAGGGGGTCCCATACCTATCTTTGCCTATTGGGCACCCAAATCATTAAATCCATCTCTGGGTACAATATGATGTCATAGATCTATCACAGTGATGTCAGACAGGTGATATCATGATGTGATGTCACTGTGAGAACATCATAAGATTAGGATTTAATCTCATATGCATTATAAATTTATGACATTGAGGTGATATCTAATATATATCGTGTTCTGACTGGACAAAACCAGTCCTAGCGCCGGCAAGTGCAAGTATTGGTCTCTGCAGGACAGATTAGTGAGCGTGTCGACACATTAGTGGAAGAGTCGACAGATTAGTGGGCATGTCGACAGATTAGTGGATGTGTCAGAAGATTAGGGGGCGTGTCGACAGATTAGTGGGAGAGTCGACAGATTAGTGGATGCGTCAAAAGATGATTAGTGGTCATGTCGACAGATTAGTGAGCGTGTCGACAGATTAGTTGATGTGTCAAAAGATTAGTGGGCATGTCGACAGATTAGTGGATGTGTCGACTGATTAGTGGGCGTGTCGACATATTACTGGATGTTTCAAAAGATTATTGGGTGTGTTCCACAGATTAGTGGGTGTGTCAACATCTTAGTGGGCGTGTTGACAGATTAGTGGGTGTGTCAACATCTTAGTGGGCGTGTTGACAGATTAGTGGGTGTGTCAACATTTTAGTGGGCGTGTTGACAGATTAGTGGGTGTGTCAAAATGTGGGCGTGTCAAGAAAAAGAGTGTAGGAAGGTAGGTGGAACCACACATGTAATTTCCTTTAGACTTTCAGGAGATAGGGCTGTAAGTGTAAATAACCATAGGAAATATCTTACACTATATGATTGAACATGAAACAATCATTTAATTATTGATATTCGTTAATTATAGTTATTGTGTAACCCAATGCCCAATAGCCTCGAGGAACACCAGCCAGTCCACGTTTTTGCTTCCTCAACACACCTATACCAGGTATTCAGTGTTCTTGATTGGCTGGGAGCTGGGGGGGAGCAAAAACGTGTCCAGGGTTCCCCAAGGACTGGGTTGGGAAACATTGGTCTAACCTATAGGTTTGGTAAAAGTTTGGTCTCTTTCCGAAAAAACATTTATTGACACCATTTTGGGGCAATACAAATAAAGTTTGGCACTGTTCTACTGCACAAGTCACCTTTGCATAAGCCCACACTGCTATTCACCCATTACTACGTCCTGCAGTCACTCACATCCTGGCAAGTCGTCGCCCCTCAGAAGTATTGCACCCTAGGCACCAGCCTATGTCACCTATATGATTGACTGGCCCTCAGTCGAACCTATATCACATTTTTAACAAACATGCAGGTAGCATGTAAACCACAAGCATACTAATTCCGGTGGTATTACGAATAAAAAGGAATTTAAAACTTTCATTCTGATGGTATATACAGTATATGGTGTTAGGTTTCAGGAAATGAAATTTAAATTAAATAAAATGACCCAATCTTTGTCAACAAATTGTATATATTAATATCTTTTATGGATATACGACTTTCAGTGTCATAGATATATCATGTCTGACGACCATTTTAACACGCTTCACCGGTGTTTTAAAGGGGAGGAGCAGCTGGGATGCTGCGCGGAGTCCATCGGCACCAAGGATAGGAATGTTACTAACGCGCTTCTCCTCACTGCATTTTACTGAGCTACATAGTTATATAATATGCATGTGTGAAATTCTAAGATTCTCTGTGTAAACTCCCGCGTGATTCTAACTTTACGCTGACCGAATTGGTTTCGAAACATTAAGATTATCACAGAGAAGTACGCTCGGGAGGAGCCGCCTGCACATTTCGGAGTTTTCAATGGAAAAATAAAAAATATTATTCAAAAGTCAACGAAGACTGCATTTTCAATCTCAAAAGAGATGTTTTGTGCTCCTTTTTTCCCTTTCTCGAAATTTAACTATTTAAAATAACTATGGACTATGAATTATGATACACTGGATATTTAAACGTATAAGACTGTTAAACTCATATATGTGAATCAGTTAATCAATCGTGCAGCAATTCACGCTTCCTGAAATTCTGTTTTCATAAACTTTTGGGCTCAGCCGAAGGATTTCTCCGTCGTTGGCCGGGGATGGCTGTTCACGGGTGTTTTGTGCTGCGCCGGAGGTGCCTCGCCGGGATCGCGCTAAGACTGCTGTTTCTTCTGCCTGCAGGAGCTCCGGCTCAGAGCGGGGACTCGTCTTTCTCCAAACCCATGGACAACGTCACCGTCAGGCAGGGCGACAGTGCCGTTTTAAAGTAGGTTTCTGAAACGCATAATTTCCAGCTGTTATCATTCAGTGTCATTTTCGTGACGTTTTGAACATATGCCATTGACATGACTTCTTTGTATATGTCAGGTGTTCTGTCTGATATTGCTTCCCCTCCCTTTCCCAAAAAGGTATTTTACCTGGCCAAGTCTTCAATGCCGCAGTCCCTGAAAGCCGCAAAAAACAATTAGGCTACCTAATTTTTCGATGATTTTGTCCTAAAAGCATAATTTATTATTCCCAATATAGCCTAAACCTAAAGTAAATGGTAAAAGCAGCCTGCATATATCGAGCATTAACTTAGTCTTATGACCAAATGTTGCACTAATAGGCTACTAGAAATAAATGTATGAGGACAGGAAGAGAGTCTGTGTGAGACTGGGGTGGGGTTTATGTTTTTGCTTGTTTTGTGGAACTCATTTGTTTGACACAAGATATATGAGTAACCCTGAAAAGGTCAGGAGAGTTTTTTCGATATATAGTGCAAAGAATATAGACGTCTCTGAGATCTGTAGATGCAAGAATGGATATGATGTCTGTGGCTGGCAGGAGCAAACATTGGTCTGTGCTTTGTGGCCTGGAAGAACAAAGACTGGTCTGTGCTCTGTGTTGTACAGGGCAAATGCAGGTCTGTGGTCAGCATGCCACAGCAAAGTGAGCTGTGATTTGTGGGAGCAAACACTGATCTCGGGTCTTCAGGAGTAAAGACGTTTTGTAGTGGCCATAGAGAATTGGTCACTGGTTCCTTCAGGAAGAAAAAGAGACATATAGTTTTATTAATAAGCCACAAGTTGGATAAGGGCTGGGCTGTTACAGTGTTGCATTAACCTGATTATTTAGTGGGAAAATCATTAAGATTAAACATTTACATTTTAAGCTCTGTTTCCTTCTGTAATTCGTTAGAATTCGCGGTCACTATGGCTGTTTTATTGAACTTTGTTTTGGACAATGATGCACTTTGGAAATTATTCAAGAAGCAACTAACAGCATATTTCTGTAAATGTGGGTGTGACCATGTATTTCTGTGCAGACTCTTAATTTGAAAATTTAAGCGACAATATGAGCAAGTGCCAGATGGAACAGCTGGCACTGAAAAAAATTAGGTCATGAATATATTTATTATTAATTTTTGTAAACGCTTGTTTTACAATAGGGGATTCATATCATATTTGGAAAGTTCTATTGCTAAAGTTTCATGAGATGTTTTCACCAAACAGTCAACTCACCTTATCTTAAAAAAAAACAGAATCCAGGCACTATGAACAATTGAGGGAATATGTTTACATCTTAAGTGCCATAGTGTCTGAACAGAGACATCCGACAGAGCACACAGATGGCAAATTCAAGTTTCGTAAAGCTGAGGTGATTTAAAAATGTAGTCAAACATTTCACTTTGGTACCCAGACTGGAAAGTTACTCTATAATTATATGGCATAATGAGTTCTCTCTTATATCCCAAACATTGCAATATAATCCATATTAAATTTACTTCCTCTGTCATCATTTTAGACAATTTCTTGCTTATTGATTTACTTATAAAGAAGAATTAAACCTGCCTTTAGAAAAAAAACATTTCTTTTGTTTTTGCACTAATCAAACACAGAGGGCTGAAAAGTAAGGCCATCATTATGAGATATTAAATAATGCTGCCTGTGTCTCTGTTTGTAAATGTGGTAACTGTATAAAGACCATTTCTATAGTATAATCCTTACATTTAAGTTCAGTGCTCAGGTTTGTGAACAACCCAGATCTACAAAATGTCAGTCCTTCATAGAAAGAAATGAAACAGAAATCAATTTTATGACAACAAACGGATTCGCATTTCTAACTTAGTTTTGCATGTGTAACTAGGTAAAACTGAGAAAACGTAATCTCAGAAGCCTCTAGTTTATTAGTGTAACAAGAGTTTGGGTCATCTAAATCCTCATCTGAAATGTAGAATTGCTTTTTTCCTTTTCATGACCAAATTGGTTAAAGTCTGAATGAGTAACGCTTATTGCTGTATGTGGGTGAGGGATGTGTTTCGTATGGTGCGCCATCTAGAGGCAGCAGTTTGCCTAACTATATGTTTTTGGACTGCAGGAAGAAACCAAAGCCTCTGGAGATACCCAAATATGCACGGGGAGAACTATTCCAATCCCTAACCCTTATTGCTAACTTTAACCCCTAACCCTAACTCCACACATGCACAGAACTGGGAGACCAACCCTGACCTCTGGTGGTGGGAGGCTGCGTTGCAACCAACATGGCTATCCAAGAATGAGGGGTATGCAGCTTTAAAATGAAAAAGAACGGCATGCCTTTGTGAATCATCTTCTAAATAGTCCTGACAAATACTTACTTGCCAATAGTAATCAGCGAATAAAAATTTCAGTCAAGGATGGAACCTGTGAATTAGTCAATGGTTCAACACATTGTGTGCATCCAGGTTTAATAATACTTATACATTGCTAAATACTAAACGTATACGGAATTTGTAAAATTATTTAGTCAGGTCAGGTCAGGTTGGGATGCCTGCACTGGTACTGCGAGTTGCAGGGCCCACCAATTATTTAGACAGTAACAATAATAATTGTAAAAGCAAGTGCCTGGTTTTTGGTAGCAAAATGAGTGTCTAATACATAAACTCTAGATTAACCCATCTTTATATAAACACATGAATGACATTTTTTTTTCCTGTCAGGCTGCCCTGAAGAGCTTTGTTATCTTTGGTTTTGAAAGCGGTACGTAAGACATTGTGTCACTCGCTACTACGACCAGTAAGCTGCTTGGATTGCTATGTGTCTCCTGTCTGGTTGGGATCTGCTCACAGCAGCAGCCGCTTGGAGTCCCAACATCCTGCTTCCCGCACTTAAGAGCCACCTGGGCTTGTACAGCGACTGTCCTCTTTAGAGGGACACCAAATAGGGAGGTTCTAAACTGCTTTTAATCATCTAGGTTTGTCCACTTTAACAAAGGCTTTGAAATATTGTGTCTCATTATAAATATATAATATAGTGTCTCATTTCTGGAGTTGAATGTTTGTGATAAATAAGAGAACTGCCAGGCTGGTTTACTGAACACACAGATAGCATCACTATGGCTGTTTTAAATAAGAGAACTGCCAGGCTGGTTTACTGAACACAGATAGTATCACTATGGCTGTTTTAAATAAGAGAACTGCCAGGCTGATTTACTGAACACAGAGATAGTATCACTATGGCTGTTTTAAATAAGAGAACTGCCAGGCTGATTTACTGAACACAGAGATAGTATCACTGTGGCTGTTTTAAATTAGAGAACTGCCAGGCTGATTTACTGAACACAGAGATAGTATCACTATGGCTCTTTTAAATAAGAGAACTGCCAGGCTGGTTTACTGAACACACAGATAGTATCACTATGGCTGTTTTAAATTAGAAAACTGCCAGGCTGGTTTACTGAACACACAGATAGTATCACTGTGGCTGTTTTAAATAAGAGAACTGCCAGGCTGGTTTACTGAACACACAGATAGTATCACTATGGCTGTTTTAAATAAGAGAACTGCCAGGCTGGTTTACTGAAAACACGGATAGTATCACTATGGCTGTTTTAAACAAGAGAACTGCCAGGCTGGTTTACTGAACACACAGATAGTATCACTATGGCTGTCTTCCCCAGGCTTAACGCCATAAATGTTCTATAGGCATTATGTTTCAGTAACTATTTTTAATATTTGTCTTTGCACTTGAACTATTTATCCATAAATCCCTCCACCCACTCGCCCTTCCATTCATCTTCAGTGCACTTGGTTCAGAAGCAAGTAAATTGACGACACATTACAGTTATAGGTTGCAGAATTTCAAGTACTAGAAGTCACAAAAAGACAGTAGGATAAAGACATACAAAGAAACCAGTCCTATTTTTGCTCAATATGAAAATTTTATACATTTGAAATATTTGTTAATTACTGAAAATTAATTTGTTGTTGGTCATAAATTAATAAATGTATATACATTAGGAAATGTATGCAAAATATAAGACTGTGACTGGACCCATTATACTGGTATTTTTTTTGTACCCCCCTCCCCCCCCTTCCTCCCCAGATGCATCACAGACACAAAGGTGTCGAGGGTGGCGTGGCTCAATCGCACCACCATCCTGTTTGCCGGCCAAGAGAAGTGGTCCTTGGACCCCCGCGTGATCCTCCTGAACGACACACCTGTCACGGAGTACAGCATCCGAATCCACAACGTGGATGTGCACGACGAAGGTCCCTATGTTTGTTCCATCCTCACCAACAGGAAGCCCAAGTCGTCAAGGGTACACCTCATAGTACAAGGTCAGTGTCTGCCGGCCCCCCTCTGCCTTTATGGAGGCTGGAAGTGACTAAAAAAAGGCTCATTTCTTGTATATCACAATTCCTTCACCTAAAAACATACTCAACTAAAATACACATATGAATGATATTAGCACTTGCGTAAGGTTCCAAAACTCTAAACATCTGGCTTAGTTTTCCAGCATAAATCCTGCACCTTCATACAACCTTTGGCTGAAGTCATTCTGCCAAAAAGCCAAAGTAAACCTAGTGACAGAATGAAATATTCCGGTAAAAACATCCAGCGGTTTTAAATGTTTTTCTTTATCTTACCATTCTGGTCACACTGAATTCTTTCAAAGAATGATTCACCTGCACATACTCTGTGGCCTCACAGCATCTTCATTCTATAGTCTCCATTGGCTCTTTTTAGAATCACCTACTATAGATTTCTATTTTTAAATATTTTTGGTGGCATCTTCTTGACAGTTGGAGTGGTAAAAAGTTTCTGTTTTCAGTGATTTCTTTAGTGTGATGCATTGTTTTTGAATGAAATCAATGTGTAGTCAAGGGAACTGGGAAAAACACAGGTGATTTTATTTAGGGTCACGTGACATGGTCCTTTGCAGTGTGTCACTTTAGCCAACGGCAAGGAGACCCAAAGAGAGTCCAGTCTGACCTTTGCTATGTCTGGAGGCTTTGATAGCTGGCTTCCTCCAACTTGCATCACTTTCCAGCAGTATCTTTTATCATTTGGATGCCTGCAGGGCTGCGGGTGGAACTGAGTTCTCTTCCAAGTGGTTCAGGATGCTCAAGGAAGCTTGGAGCCTCCAGGAAGTGGGTGGCTGACAGCACACTCATCAAAGGGGGAAGCGTGTGCTGGTCTCCATCCTCCCTGCATGTGCTGAGGGGGGAGCTGGGTGTTACGCGTTATTTGGCCAATACGGAATTTGGCGAAAAATTATGCAATTAAAAACACAGCGTGAGATATCAGTTTTCGCATTATTTCGTATCGTGTTTTTGTCCTGCAGTTCCTGCAAGGATTGTAAACATATCCAAAGATATGACAGTGAATGAAGGGAGCAACGTCAGGCTGGTATGTCTAGCTACCGGGAGACCAGAGCCCAGCATCACATGGAGGCGTCGTTTAATTCGAGGTAAGAGGAGCGTGCTTGCATGCCAAGACTGCTTTCTTCTGCATTTGGCATAGATTTGGCACATTTTCTACTGCGATATACCCGAAACATTATCCCAGAAGCTAAGTGAGCTGGAAATGTCAAAGCGGTGAAGCTGGCTGCCCCTAGCTTCCTGACCGGGTGAGGTCGACCACGAAGCAGGAGGGTCTCGTTTCAGCCCTCTGCCTCTAGGTAGATCTGAGCAGGGAGCGCTGGTGAGCAAGAGCCTCTGCAGGATATCCAGGTCAGTTCAGTTCGGTTTATTTTTATTGTTTGAATAAGCACTTGGCTATGTGCTGCACCAGCAGCGCTAATGAGATACGACTGATGGTCAAATGCAAACCCACTATGCCTGAGAAACAGCAAATGTGTTTAAATGTGTTTTGAGTTTAGAAAAATCAGTGCAATGCTGAAAGAGAACAATCCATATTGTTAGACAGATATTTACAGTAGTGGTATGCACTTTGTACCTTTTCTTAACTGTTTCACTGTAGTACAACTGCAGGAATCGTGCTGTATAATCAAATAATATTTAAATATTTAAAAACCAACTTCTGTCCATCCACCCCAAGATCGTTTCCCCAATAGGCCGCAATACAAATATACAGTACCAGTCACAAGTTAGGGTACACCAAGCCGCCTACAAAGGAGAGTAATAGTGTCACATCACATGACCTGGCCACCTGACTTAAACACAGTAGGAATAGTTTTGGAGTAGTATGATCAGAGAGTGAATGAAAAGCGGCGATTGAATGCTTAGCATATATGTGGGAGCTCCTTCAGGACAGCCGGAGAAGCATCCCAGGAGGCCACCTCATCAAAGTGGAGTAGAGGAGTAAAAGTAAGGTCAGCTAGACCCTGGAGCAATTGAGGTTAAAGGCCTTGGTCAAGGGCCCAATGGTGGGATCACTCTGGAATTTGAACCTGCAACCTTCCACGGTCCAACCCACAGATCTGCCGCCCCCCCCCCCAAATAAGTTTTTGTTTAATGGTTTTTTTGTCCATGCATAATTCCAGATATCTTATTGTATAGTTTTGATGACTTTATAATTATTCTAAAATGTAGAGAATAGTACAAATAACCCTTTCTGTGGGTGGGTGTGTCCAAACTTTTGACAGGCACAGTACATCCATCATCAATGCCTGCTTACTCAGTACGAGCTCAAGCTGACCCCAGCGTGAATTCCAAGGCAGGGACACCCAGAACAGGATGCAGGTCCTTCACAGGGCACACATACTGTCATTCTTCATCACACACCGTGAACACTTTAGACCAGCCACATGTTTGATCTGTGGAAGTACTGGGATAAAACCCATAGTTACATTGGAATTTAACTGCAATTCCACGAGCAGAGTTACCCTATCTAGTCCTTGGGGACCCACAGTCTGTCCATATCTTTTATGCCAGACGGTCCACATTTTTGCTCCCTACCAGCTCCTGGTAGCAAAAATGTAGACTGTGTGTGGGTCCCCGGGTACCAGATTAGGAAACACTGCTCTACAGCTATATGGCCAAAGTCCTGATCACTGTGCCAGTCAAAAATATTGACATACTGTACAGTACTGTGCAACAGACAGGCAGCCAAAGAAAATGATGTTTAAATGATCTTTACGTTGGTGTAAAACTATTATGCCTGTTAAAGTGTGTCAGCTTAGCCATTTCAAAACCTCTGCCAAAATCACCCCATTATTTCCAGCAACTATGTAATATACCCATGTATTTTTTATTTGACCACTAGCATACCTCATTTTTAACTGATTTTTAAAAGTAATTAAATTAATTAATTAAGTGAGCTGATGGTGAAATTGAAGAAATACATGGAATGGGTGGGGTGTCCCTGAGGAGAGGTTAGGGAACTGAAGTGGTATTCATCTAGCCATCCAACATTTCAGTAACTTTTTGGAGAACAGAAGATATTTCTACTAGTTTTCATTGTGTTACTCTTAATTTGCATAAGTTCTAATGTTAAATTGTGCACTTACTACCCAGATGAATAGCTTTAAACATTTCTTTTGACTTTAAACTTTGACATTTGCACAGTACTGTGTATGAAAAATTATTTTTATAGTACGTAGAATAAAAAAATGACGTTATTTATGCTTACAAATGATGTGTTAAAGGGCAATTTTCCCTCCTAATGATCTAAAATGCACTGTTATTTTAATTGCTGTGTTTCTTGGTTGCACAGTAAAGATGTTCTTGCTCCAGAGCCAGTCAATGATCTGAATGTAGCCATGCCAGGCTAATTAATACCCTCATTAGGGAGATGCGCCTTTGCTAGAAGCCTCGAAGGATTCTCTGTCTGTGCCATAGGGGAAGGCCAGCAGTTAAAGGACACATTAGTGAAAGTGGAATAGTGGTCTCTGTTATGTTATGTTGCATGCTTGTTTTCTCTGGGCAGGGTGATCAGGTCATTATGCAGTCACTGACTGGGTGGAAATAAGAATTTGAGAAATTCAGTTTATTGGCCAGGTGCAACTGCATGTACTGGGAATTTGTTTTTGCAAAATTGGTGCATAAATTGACAGACAACAGAGAACACCCATGCGTTTTTGGTAACTGTTTGTCCTGTTCAGGGTTGCAGGACCTATGCTGGTGGCTACAAGCACACGGGGGAGCCAACCCATCGCAGGGCACACTCACACACCATTCACAAATTGGTAACACCGGGGGGGGGGGGGGAACTGGAGTACCCCAGGGTAACCCTACAACAACATGGGGAAACCCAGGTTCCAGAGGTGTGAGGCGACAGTGCTAAGCACCGTGCCCCCGCTTCACCCTCAACATAGAACATAAATTAAGGAAAAGAGTATGAGTAGAAACAAAATTGAAGAAACCACATACACAAAGCTTCCCCATCGTCTGAGCTGGTTGTGTCATTCTGTTGTTGAATATATTTCTTCTCAGTATTGTCTTAATTACTGTTACTCAAATGCTACATTTTCATTCCTGTTCTTTTTCAATATACACACTGCTAAAATGATTCAGCACTGTGTGACGAACTTTCCAGATAAATCCACGTAGACCGTCTGTCTCTTCAACTTTGCTGAACGAGTCCCACGTGAGTCTGTTTCATTTGCGCTGTGTCACCTGTGAGAGGATGCAAATTGGCCTACAGACCGAGCACCGCTGCGTTCCATCCAGGCTGTGGACCTGCATAATCTGGATTCTCCCTCGTTGGCGCCAATTACTGTTTCCACAAATCTCAGCAAGAACGGAGCCTGCAGAATAATAACTAGCTGGGTTTTGCGACACTTGTTTAACATTTACAGTCTACCCCAAAGCTAAGACCTAAAGCCATAATAGAAAAGGAGATAAATTACTCATGAAATAAAGGACAGATAAAAACATTCAATTAGCCATTGACTGAACGGTGACATCAGTCTCACCTGCTGATGCTTCAATAAGCCATTTCCCATGATTCACTGCAGTCCAATGCTCCTATAAAAAGTGACCAATAAAATGTACTGCTCTGAAATCATCGTTAAACTGAATGAATGAGCGTGCAAACCAGACACATCTCACTTCTCCTGGACAGTTTTCCAACCCCAACCAGTTGGCACCAACCACCTTTCCTGCACTCCCCCCCAGGCATTATGTAATTTTTAATACCATACTATTATACCATGTTATGTAGTATTTTAACGGTATTTTAAAAGCAGCTCTATTCTAGTCTGGCTACCACCCCCGCCATAAATATGCCAGGGATGTGTGGCAATTAGAATTCTGTATATGAACTTGGATATCCTGTTAGATGAGCAGCTAACTT
>JAODUD010000036.1:12939830-12951174 GCA_026784285.1 Stomatorhinus walkeri
CATAATTTGACTTGAATACACTGCTGATTTCTAAAGACTGCTGCTCAGTGGCGGCTTGAGCTGAAACTACGCTAAGACAAAGTCAAGAGTGATCCCGACCAACCTTACAAACGTGGGACGTATGTAAGATATACTTAGCTACGAGAAACGTTCCATAACGTTAAAAGAGAGGTTAAGGTAAACTTAAGAACTACTTAGCGATAAGAAGCTTTCGAGAAACCGGGCCCATATTAGTAAAAGATCATTATATAATTTGATCAGGAGTTAAAAAGATTGGCTACAGCTGGATGAGTTCCCATGGTTACCTTTCGTTATCTTTGTACCACTCAAAATTTGCTGCAGGTTCAGCCTCCGCCTCACAACCAAGGACAGCCTGGTGGCCAACGGGAACACCAACATCCTTGACCTCCATCAAGGTAGGAGGATCTGCAGCCAGCAGTGAGGGAATGTAATGACCATTGGATAGTAATACTGAAGCATTAACATACTGATAATAATTTACAATTAGTCAATATATACAGAAATAGATACACTGATTAACTCACAGTTGACTTTTAACTCAACAGTTTTTGCATCTGTAGACACGTCATTGATTGCTGAGCACTCATATGTTCCCGCTCTGTGCCTGGAAATATCCTTTATTTCCAAGTATCCATCCTCAGAAACAAGGGAATAAGCTGAGAAGGCAAAGACAATGACTGAGGATAAGTTGTGTTACATGTAACAATTAATTTTTATGTTCAAGGTTAAATGAACTCGTTACATTTCTTAAGATTACATTTCTTTCATTGTCAGGGGTCTTCCAGATTAAAAGAATTAAAAATTATGAAAATACAAACCTTCTATTTTGTGATGACGGTGAAAACTGTAATGATTTGGAACATTATCTATATCTGGGCTATTGAAGATGATCGTGGATGATTAACTAGTCCTGAATAAATCCTCTCCACCATCTTTGTTCCAGTTGAGGATGGGTTGTTGTGTTCTGTCATAATGAAGAGTATTTCATATCTGCTTATCTGGTACAGGGCCACAGTTAACTAGGGCTGGGCAATATATTTCGATAAAATATCGTATTGTGATTATGAACATTCATGTTGTCATCAGCCTTGTTGATACACTTGTTTTCTTGAACAGACAAAATGCATTATTTGTACACAGATTCCATAAAGTAATGAGTCAGCATAATTATTCATTATACCTGTTACATGCTCCATAACAATTAGTAAAATAATTTGGTCACTATAATCAGAAAACCTAAAAATCACCTGTCATATTTTATGTTTCTTACATGTGAATTTTGGAATATCGTGATTCATATCAAAGTTGTGGATATCATTTTATGGAATATCGGCCAAACCTGCAGTGAACCTGAAGCCTATCCCAGAATGCAAGTGGTGTTGCAGTCCATTACAGAGGATATAATCACGAACACATATGCTGCTAGCAATTTACAGTCAGCAATTCATAGATGTAATATAACTGGATTCTGGGAGGAAACTGGAGCAACAGTAATATTTGCAAATTGAGTAAAGTTTACATTAATAGAAGGAAACCCTCGAAGAAACATATACTGAGCTCTTAAAATGCATTTCAGGCTCAAGATCATGTCTGGATTTACTGTCAAGCTCTTGCCAAAAAACGGGAAAAAGAATCCAAAATATAAGCTCTAAAAATCATCACCTGCACCTATTAGTGGTTTAGGCAAGAGGAAGGCAACCTTTCAGCTGTCAGAAGTGAAGTACGTACATACTTGTCTTCTTCTACACGTCCCTGGGCGTTGACTGTGAGAGGACCAGAGCGGCATACTCTGCATACTAAGCTTGAACTGGCCAAGAGAGACCGTTCCAGGGAGTCACGAGGCCAGCCATCAAAGTCACCGCAGGGTGGAGATGGATCAGACAAGCTCAGGAAGTGAAGGCTTGGGATACTTTTATTTCCCCACAGGGGAGCCGGGGTGGGTCTGGCCCACCCAATCTTGATCTTAACCCACCCTAAGGCTCAGCCAATAGCAACCAACACAGATTTTTTATTTGTTTATTTTTTTTCTAAGCTGAAAGGACTGCAGGGCATAACACATTTTGGTTTTGGCTGCATAATTTCAAAAATGTATGAGTTAGATCATATTTTAATCATATATTTTATACAAGCAACATACACATATCTGCTACAAATGGCCACTTGAAGTTTGTTTCTAGGACCTAATGTTTTTGTACAATTCCACTGAAAGTGGCGAGAGTGAAATGGTACATCTTACTCTATGGGCAGCGTTAATTGTTTGAATGCAATTAATTCAATACAATTCTATCTATATACGGCAGGGGGTTACTGCTTATGGATCTCTCTCTTTAATAATGAGCCACACAACATTGTTTGGGAGTCAAAAGTCTAACAGAGTTCAATCTGAGGAGGAAAAAAACTCAAACCTGAAAACTCGTATTTTGATGCTTCGGCAGTATTATTCTCGACATCTTCATGCCAATAAAGAACACTGAAATGAGCTAAATGCAAAGCCATTTTTAGTCCAGTATCATTGTACTCTCCAGGCAGCTTGGTTGTATCACCATGTCAGGACTAACCCTGCTGTCCAGAGTTTTTCTCAAGCCTGGTTAACACTTGTAATAAGTTGGTCACGTTTCAAAACAATGCTATGTTTTAGGCAACAAGATGGTTATTAAGGTAATAAAAATAACTAACTAACTGGATTTAGTGACTTACACACACAGCTCAGTAACTGAAAAATAACCACTTTCATGCCTCGAAAACACTCTTTGCTGTCTAACTCCATGAAATCATGGGCAAAATGTCTGAAAATTAATGGGATACCATCTACTAGCCATGTGGTAAACTGACTGGAAGCACACCCTGTTCCACCCTGTGGTGACATGTAAAAGGTCAGTGTTACATTTAATGTTGCCTTAGCAGGTACCCCATGCACCCCTAATCTTACAGACAACTCCCCCAGCCAATTCCCCCAGAACCCCCAGGGAATACTGTGCCCCACCTTAGACCTGAATTTGGGTGCACCACTGCAGTTAAAAAGGCATCCCACAGAAATAGCTAGGCCAAATCCCAATAAACCTCGAACAATGCACTTTTGCAGAGTCTTTTCTGCCAGAAACACTTAGCTTATTTTTTTACGTGTCTTTGTTTGATGCCAAAACACTTTAATTTCCAATATTACAGCCAATAATGGGAAGCCGATTAGATCCATAACTGTTATCCCAATGTTCCAAAGGAGCGACCCTGACTTGCCATGTTTAATGCGCCCTTTCTGGTACCATCTGTCTGTTACCCTTTCCTCAGTGAATCGGGCCAGAGAAAGGACCCTCGACGTGAACGCAGGTGTTTCAGCTGGAACAAAATCTAAATATTTACATATCCATTGCACAGATGAGGGACGAAAAATCTCGGGCAGTCTGAACTGTAAGATGGTGAAAGCACCTGCCGGCACGACGGAGCAAAGAGCGAGGAAGAGCACAAGCCCAATGCAGGCGTCGGTTTTTATCCCTGTCGAAACTGCTGCTTCTGTCAAGCTTGTCTTTTGCACACCATTCCAATTTTTGGCTTGTCCATGAGACGGGATAATATAAAAACTCCGGTAGAGTAATTTATTATTATTGTTGTTGCTGTTTCATAATTCCCTTAAGTCTATTCCTCTACTGATTGTGATTTCATATAATAAAAATAGCAAATAATAAAATAAAAACTGCATTAACTCTCCAAATATTTGTCATCCTACTTCTTTGTTTTTTTTTGTTTACAAATGCACTGATATTCTTATATTTAGCTACCCTTCTCCCTTCCTCCCTCATGCTCATTCTTTTCTCTTTATGTCCTTTGTATTCATTCTCTGATTTGCGATCATTACCATTAGTAGTAATACCATTATGTTTGTTACTATTATTATAGGTATTATTGTGCCACTCACAGTCCCCAAACAGCAACCTACTCGTCATCCACCTTTTTCTCATGGTAATTCAGATTTCAGTAAATGCTTAAAAAATGAACAGCAACTCAACTGTTAAGAGACTTTAAGCAAATGGGGCAAAGGAGAGTGGGTCAGAGCATGTGTGTGACCGAGAGAGGAGAAATCCCGCCGTCTCGACACGTACCTGTGGGTGACACTCGTCTCCAGCTTATGATGGGTTCGGGGTTTCCGCTGGCGGAACACATCAGACTGACGTCGGAGCCCTCCATCAGTGCCATGTCCTCCGTTACAAATGTGATCTTGGGAGGAACTTGAGGGGAAGGAAAATGAGAAGAAGCAGTACATCACCATTAGTAACAAATTAGAGATGCTTTATTTCACAATGACCAATGACAGCTTTGCTAAACCATGTATATCCTGTGTATGCTATATATAAAACACGTGTACACGTTACGTAACAGATACAGTCAGGACCATAAATATTTGGACAGAGACAGTTTTCAGTTAAGTTCTGTACATTTTACCACAATTGATTTTAAAAGAAACAAGTCAGATGCAGTTGAAGTGCAGATTTTCAGCTTTAATTCAGTAGGTAGAACAACATTGCATAAAATGTGGGGAACTAAAGTAATTTTCCTGTACAATCTCCTTTCAGGGGCTCATAAGTAATTGGACAAATTAATATAACTGCAAATAAAATGTTCAATTCTAATACTTAGTTGAAAACCCTTTGCAGGCAATGACTGCCTGAAGTCTTGACCCCATGGACATGAGCAGACGCTGGGTTTCCTCCTTTTCAATGCTCTGCCTGGCCTTTGCTGCAGCAGCTTTCAGTTGCTGTTTGTTTGACGGTCTTTCTGTCTGTAGTTTAAATCATTATCAAGTGAAATGCATGATCAATGGGGTTACGATCAGGTGACTGACTTGGCCATTCGAGAATATTTCACTTCTTTGCTTTAAAGTCTTGGGTTGTTTTTGCTGTGTGTTTTGGGTCATTGTCTATTTGTATTATGAAATGCCCGCCAATCAATTTGGCTGCATTTGGCTGGACTTGAACAGATATGATGTCTCTGAACACCTCAGCATTCATTCGGCTGCTTCCATCCTGTGTCACATCATCAAGAATCATTACAGACCCAGTACCACTGGCAGCCATGCACGCCCAAGCCATCACACTGCCTCCTCCATCTTTCACAGATAATGCGGTGTTCTTTGGATCATAAGCTCTTCCAGCTCTCCTCCATATTTTTTTCTTGCCATGATTTTTATGATACAGGTTGATCTTTGTTTCATCTGTCCAAAGAATGCTGTTCCAGAACTGTGCTGGCTTTTTTTAGATGTTTTTTTTGGCAAAGTCCAATCTAGCCTTTCTATACTTAAGACTTATGAGCAGGTTGTATCTTGCAGTAAACCGTCTGTATTTGCTTTCATGCAGTCTTCTCTTTATGGTAGACTTGGATATTGATACGCCTACCTCCTGGAGAGTGCTGTTCACTTGGTTGGCTGTTACGAAGGGGTTTCTCTTCACCGTGGAAATGATTCTCTGATCATCCACCACTGGCATTGCTAAGTTCACTAATGCTTTCTTTCTTTCTCAGGATGTACCAAAATGTGGATTTTGCCACTCCTAATGTTGTGGTAATTTCTCAAATTGTTTTCTGTTTTCACAGCCAAAGGATGGCCTTTTTCACCTACATTATGAGTTTCTTTGACCGCATGTTGTATGTTCATACCTCAGTCTTCCACATGCAAACAAGACATCTCAAATCAACTCCAGGCCTTTTATGTGTTTAATTGAAAATGAAAGAATGAAGGAATTGCATGGAGGAAGGAAGGAAACAAGGAAGGAAATCCTGTCCATGAAACAGCTTTTAAATGAAATGTCCAATTACTCTTTGCCCCTTTAAAAAGAGGGTGGCGCATGTTAATGAGCTGAAACCCCTAAACCCTCCATCCAGTTTGAATGTGGAAACCCTGAAATGAAATCTGAGAGTCTGCACTTTATGTCCATGGCCATTGTATAGCTTCAGTTGGAATATATTTCAGTAAGCAGGTAAAATACTGAAACTTGTGTCAGTGTCCAAATATTTATAGTCCTGACTGTATGCTTGCTCTGTGTAACACAGTGGTGTTGTAACATCTCAACACTACTCTCATAATCTGAATCCTGCACTTCATCAACTGATTTTTGGCTTCATATTTCTTTGACAAGCAGATACGGAAAAGAGATGTCTGAATGGATGCTTGTTGTATTTCATGTTTCAGTTGACCAGGTTTCCATTTGGGTTGTGTGGCATTCCAGAGTAAATCTAGATGCTCCACACTGGTGTTGGAGACCTAGCAGGAGATGGTGTGAGATTTCATGTGAAATAATAGTGAGGGGGTATGACGTACCTTGGACAATAACGTAAACCACTGTCTTCCGCATCCCACGGGGGGTCTGTGACACACAGACGTACTGCCCATCCTCTTGAATGCCCACATCATCGATCCTGATGACGAACTCACTCCTACTCAGCAGCTCCAGGCTAACTCTCCGGTCAGTCGTCCACTTGGTCTCTCCCGTGTACAGAAGATTTGTGCGGTTCAGCCAGGCTGAGACAGTTTTTTCGTCATCCTGTGGGCACCTGGAGAACAACGGCAGAGACACACACGCGTGTTCTCTTCAGTGATAATTTACATGAATTGAGAAGATAATTAGGGATCTCTGAGGGAGGAATGCACAGGTATGTAAGGTGAACCAAAATTGCTACATAAACTTCATTCCAAGAGTCTCAGAAAAAACCTTTTGATCAAAAGTAACCACACAAGGACAAATACAATGGAAAGAAACAGGATTTTCTCACATCACAATTACAATGCAACAATTGGATACTGCAATTTTAAATAGCTTTCATTAATAAAAATATACAAGCTAAGTTTCATAGATTTGTCATAAGCAAATAAAAGTGAAAAATCCCATATTAATTGTATGCGCAAGAGGACAGGAAGATCACAAAATCTAACAAAGCAAACAGGAGCTGGCTTGGGCTGGCATCCTATCTCCTTTTTATTGCTGTCCCTGAAATATTGGCATCCCTGCCAGTGTGTCTGCCCTTGTATCAGTAGGCTAGCCTTAGCCTTTGTCTAACAGTGGCCCACCTCATCGTCTATATCACTGCCAAAGTGCCCCTACAGAACAGAGATTTTTTTTTTTTACATAAAACTGAGCCAAAGTTCTAAGCACTACGTGACTACTCTCTCAGGGAGACTGGATCAGACTGTCTCCTCCAACTGGCAGATTTATAAAGCGATGCTTTGAGAGATCCAAATACTTTTAGCAACTGTTAAGACGCTGTTATTTGGGAATGTATGTGTGAGTGTATGCAAAAAAAACAAACAAAAAAACACATTATCGTTCTGAACTACAAATGGGATAATTTGACTTAGTTTGGTTTTTGGCTCACATACAAATATGCCGAATGTCTTTTACACCAAGAACAATAAGCACCACAAAATGAGCATGGAACTTGGTCTTCAGATCTGGTGATCCTGTGACCCTAAGCCATGATGGGCGATTACATCCCGCCGGACGATCCTGCCCCCCTCACTCTTTTTTCCAGCCTGCTCACTGTGCACAAATATTAAAAGTATGTTGTACAAACAAATGAAAGAGAAACACTTTGGAAAAAACACTAGTCCATCGTGCTGGCTGACCACTAGGAGGCGCTGGAAACAGTTACCCAGAGAAATGTAAAACGCTAAAGGTGAGCTTAATATCTTTTTGAAACAAATATCCGGTACAAATAATGTGTTCTTTTCAAAAGTGACTGCCATCCGATCATTATGGACAAATGTCTGCGCTTGTCTTCAGTCTCTCTTTTCATTTTATGTTGTGCATAGTATTGTTTGCGTTTTAATCTATCTTAGTTAAATGTTTATTCACCGTTATTCATCAGCCATTCAGTCGAGTATGACTCTCAGTCACTATGGATCAATGCTTTCCATGTCTTCTGATCCATTGCAAATTCTCTGTTCTGCTGCTCAGTCCAGTATCATCGGTGATGGTATCTAGCCAGTGAATTCCTGGGCATCCTCTTCCTCTTTTGTAACATCCTTCTCCAGTGATTTGCTTTGCATGACGTGACCAGAGTAGAAGAGCTTTTATTTTGTTCTATTTGCCTCTAATCAGTTTTGGTTTGACGTGTTCCAGAACTGATTGGTTAAATGTTCATAATTACCCAGCTCAAAATTAAATACTGCCAAAGCTTACTTATATGGCTTGTTTACTTTGCATGTTTCACATTGTATTTAGTCTTCCTCCCTTGCGTGCATTTTTCTGCATCGTTTTCTAGCACACCTAGTTTTGCTATGTATTTTTTCCATAGTCATCATTCAGACCATGATACATGGTATTTTGCAGGAATTTTCAAGCAATATGTTAATTCGTTGTTAACATATAGGCTTACATGTGCCTATATATTTGTGCTATTTTGTGCTAATTTAACATATTATAACATTACAAAAGGAATACAATAAGAAGTTACAATTTTAATTTTGCTTGCATGTGCTGAGCCAATGCTGGCGTGACTAATCAGAATATAGATAGAACACCCAATTCCCCAACTCGATAAAACTGATTGACCCCATCATAGCTGTTACTATATTTTATGGCTCAACTAGGGCTGCTCTGTCCCAGGCCATCAGAGTTACAAAAATCCATAACCATTTCCATGAGACTAAAGACACACTAAAAGATGTGCAGGTGGCAAGGAATGTAGGCCTTCACAGGTTACTCCTCACATACCATGGACTGTGATACCTGCCTCCCTGACAGGCTCATCCTTGCCCAGTTTGATGTGGGACATAGCAAGCAACAGAAGAACACCTCCCCAACTGCTGAAAAGACATTCCACCTACCTACAGCAGAAGCAAGGAGCATCCAGTGTAAAATGAACCTCAGTAAGGTGGCTGGTCCTGACGAAGTCTTAGGTAGCTTTCTCAGGGACTGTACTCGTGAATTGAGAGATGTTTTGACAGACATCCTTAACACCTCATTCAGACAAGCATTTATCCTTGAGTGCTTTAAAACTGCTACAATCATACAGTGCCTAAGAAGAGAACTGCTTCAGTGCTTAATGACTATCGACCCATAGCTCTCACTTCTGCTGTAATTAAGTGCTTTGAATGGCTAGTTATGGGACACATTAAAGTGAACCTCCCTGCCTCCTCTGATCCATATACCATTCCAACTGATCTACCATAAGCTAGGCCCTACAGACCATACTGAAGAACCGGGACCGGGATAAAAACGAAGAATGCAAGAATGTCGACTGTCAACCACAGCTTGGCATTCAACACAATTAAACCTGAACAACTTCTCCAAAAGCTGTCCCAGTTTGGCCTGAAAACATCATTATGCAACTTAATCCTGGACTTTCTGATAGAGAGACCACAGACTATCATGTTGGTGACATCATTTATGAACACAGGAACTCCCCAAGGCTGCTGCCTTAGTCCCCAACTATTCACTTGCCTGGCATTCGACCACCTCTAATCACATCGTTAAGTATGCAGACAACACCACCACTATTGGCCTTGTAGGTGAAGGAGATGAGTCTGCATACAGACAGAAGGCAACTGAGCTGGTGGAGCAGTGCATAGCTCACAATTTGCTGCTAAACATTGTGGACTTCAGAAGAACGTAGGGGGAGTAAAACTCTCTATCCATCATTGGCTCTGTTGTCAGAAGAGCTAAGAGCATTACATTTCTGGGTGTGCACCTCACTGAGGAACTCCCCTGGAACAAGCATGTGACGTCCCTGACCAAGAAGGTGTCCTGTGGCACTTGAAAGAGGCGAGACTTCCATCTCTCATCCTGTCCATCTCCTATAGAGGCACCATCAAAGTGGTCCATGCAAACTGCATCACGGACTGGTTTGAGTCCTGCAAAATGTCAGATTACCAGTCCCTCCAGCCAGTCATCAAAATTGTGGAGAGGATTGCTAGGACCACTCTGCCATTATTTACACATTCTGTTCATTCAATTCCATACCAAATTTGGACATTTTCCCCCACCTATCAGGTAGTTAAGTGTATTTCTTTCGTCTATATATTTTGATATGGCTATGTCTTAAAATGTCATATCGTGACCAAAGAGAATGATATTTCATCTCAGTGTGTGACTCCATACATCTTGTGTGAATTTGACAATAAGATTGTTTGACATGTTTGTCCCTTCTCATACAGGCCACAACTCAGCAATTATGTGGAGTGAATAGAGGTATAAGCTATATGTTGCACAGGAAAGAGGATCTCCAAATTAGGGTAGATAATTGCAGAGTTAATCAGCAGTCTCACGGGGCCTTTTTAATAAAAACAGGATATGACCACGTTCTTCTGGTGCACATTTCTCAGTGGATCATTGCAATCGTCATTCTGATTAGAGGAAAGACAGTGTTGCAATGCATTTTGTTTATAGGACTGATACACAAGTACAGTAAAATATTCAGAGGTGGGTAGTTCATGTTCAGAGAGAAAAAAGTCCAGAGCAAGATTTTGTTGTGATCAACCAGCTGAGTCACAGTCACACAATACTGAGCTGATTGGTTAAAAGAAAATGGACTTTTTCTGGACTTTTACTTTCTTGACATGGACTACTCACCTCTGAAGATACTCAGTCAGAGAGATGCTGAAATGTTGAGATATTCATCTATCTGCCCATCTTCCAACTGCTTATCCAGTACAGGGTGACAGGGTTCCCAGAGCCCTTCCTGAGAAGCACGGGGCAGGAACACCTTGGATAGGATGCCAAGCTGTTCAGATGATCAATCTCAAAAAAAAAAAAATTAAATTTCAGACGTTCGGTCATTGACAAAATCCAATATTGCATAAAAGAAAATAAAAAACAAGCCTTTTTGAGATAAAATCAAGGGAATGAAAATAGGGAGAGTTTTATTTTTGATAGGCCAATTTGCTGACGTCGACAAATCGCTGACTGTGAAGCACCTGCAGGATGATGCTGTCTCCCCTGCTGTTGTTCACGGGTGACTTACTACCTGGGGCCTTATCTGTGAACAGCTGGAGCCACTGAAATTGGAACGGTATGATGCTACACAGGGGCAGGAAACCACACGCCACATGCAGTTATCAGAATAAAAATAGAACCCCCACCAATGAACCGGCATTGTGAGCTCAGTCATGAGGAGTTTCTGGGAAAGAAGTCTGTTAGTTCGCTGAACACAGTATCCATCCAAGTGTCTCCCAAACTCCTGGAGTCTATCCCAGGCAGCACAAGGCTCAAGGCAGGGGTTGTCCTGGATGGATATGTGTGCACGCACACACACACACACGCACACACACACATGTAGGGTAAACATATCTTTATGGGGACCGCTCATTCATTTCTATAGGGAAAATGCTAATGCTAACTAT
>JAODUD010000036.1:12977394-12999635 GCA_026784285.1 Stomatorhinus walkeri
TAATAGGGAGCAGGGGGAGATGAGATGCTGGTGCCAATGCTCCCTCCAATCACCAGGCTACTAGAAGGCAGGTACTGAAACCACACACACAGCCACGATCACAGTTTTTAGACAGAACAGTGTATTTGGAGTAAATGAAGGCAAACATTATACTTTCAGAGTAGCCAATTAAGTCACCTCAAGAAAGATCTGCATCTGTGACTGGAGGTCAGCTTGTTTGCTGGCTTCCGTCTTAGCTTCCTGAACTTTCTTTTTCTCTCTCTGGAAGTCGCCCTCCACTTCCAGTTTATGGATTCTAACAGGAAAAAAAATTACATGAGAAAGCCCAAAATTAAGCAGACAATATTGTATGCATATTATGCAATGATTTACCCTGTCATTTAAAACTTGAGTTCTACAATCTTGCTACTTGATAGTTCTCACAGCTCAGTTGAACGTAAACCCGCAAAAGGATAAAGTTATTGTTTAAACACAAATCAATTTGTAATGTCATTTGGTGCGTTTATGGCTTTAGCATAATTAAAGATTATTCAGTACCCATTCATACCTAGCTGCTGTACCAATGTTTCTAAGTTTACCCGGGAACTCCAACAGGGTGATGTCAATGTTCTGTGCTTGCTACAAAGAGAAAAAAAAAAAAAAATTCTCGTAAGTTATGGAATATAAAAACAGATGTGCAAAGATCAGCCGTTAAGATTTCAGAAATTCTGCAGACTACTTGCACCACAGGAAGTTAATGTAGTTTAAAGGATACACGTTACACTGCTTCTGGAAATATCTAGCAGTAGGAAAAAAGGAAGAGGGGCATATTTCCTGTGTCATCTAGATTTATCTTACTTTCGTATCTAAAGAAATAGTTGTTTTACCATCACCACATAATGCATGAGGTTCATGCCTGGCTTGTTTGCTTTGGTGTCTGCCAGCTTAAGTAGAGAGGTCATCCTGAAGCCCACAGCACTACCCGCATAGCCACCCTGCGAACAAAAAGACGGAGGAGGGGGGTGGATGTCGTTTTCTGTTATGGGCATCATTAGAAGCAGGTCACATGCTTCTCCACAACTCACAGCATTCATGTAGTTCCCTGTCTTCAGCACCAGGCGGATGACAGAGTGAAGGTCGTCACAGCCCAGCAGCTCTGGAAGAGACGGGAGACCAGTCAAACACACGCACGAGAACCCCTGAGGCCAGACACCAGGCTTAATGTTGCATTGTAAGGGTGGTCATATTCGGGTATCTATGACAACACGACTGTCACTCCTCCCCTCCTACCAGTTAATGGCAAATGATCAGGCACATTCACAGGCCTGTAGCAGTACTCGGGGCCTAATTTAGGGGACGGGGTTAAAGTCATTGTTGGGGCCATACCTACAGTGTGAAATGCTGCTGCTGGACCAACCAGAAAAAAGACCCCCCCCCCAGCCCAAAACATGGGGTCCAGTGTAGCCCAAGCATAAGGCCAGCCTTGGCTATATGTTACCTTTGGCTGCTTCGGTCATAGTTGTGATGGACAGGTCAATATCATCAATAAGGGGAAAAAATTCCTCCTGGAGAACTAAACACCGAAGTCGTTCCTCATAACTGGAAGAAATTAAATCTTATTTTATATATATATATAGATTGACTCATTCATTAAAAGTAGAATTTACTTTATGCCCAAATAAAGGATTTTTCCAAACACACAAGATGAATTACAACAGCACAGAGGCTTTAGATGACATGAGCTTGTCAGTTTTTATAAATCCATAATCTTAACTGATATGGTTATTCAGATGCTTTGGAGGTACAAATGTACCAGATCAACATTAGTGCCATATTGACGGTACTTCCTTTACGGTAGATGACCTATTTAGTTCACTTTAGTGATAAGGGCCAGTATTTTTGGGAAACACACAGACACGCATACACACTCACCTGGGTATCTTCACTAAAAGCACCATGAATTGGTCGGCCTCGGAAAGCAGGGACATTTCCCCAGAGAAATGCAGCAGTTTCTTCACCTGAAGGCATGGTTTAAGACTATGAAACTATTCCTTTAACAACTACGCTAACAAGCGAAACAGGACCTAAAGACCTGTTAAAACACTCTAAAGATAAAGCATGACAAACCAAAGTCAAATAATATTCTGCATTAGACCTAATACATTTAGAAGAAAATTGCTGAAATTAAACTTTTTTCCAGGAGAAATTACATTTCAAGGTGTGTTATCGGTGGTAAAGCGGTTTACTCACTTCTCCATCGTCAGGCAGAAGTTTGCACAGTTCCTGCAACTTCCCCATCCCAAAGTTCACTCCGTTGCCCTGGCTGATGTCATGTACCATGTCCCTTACAGGCCTGTAGGGGGTGCATGAGAGCAAATGATAGCCACTGCACTGAAATATAGACCAGTAAGCTATGCAAAATTAATCTCTTTACATCAGAAGGGAATTTACACCTATGATAATGGCAGGAGGAAAAATGCATATGGATGAATGCCAACATCTACACAGCAAATCTTGCAATTCTCCTGTGTGAACTTGCAGAAAATAGAAGGTAAAGAAGATCCAATCAGGCCATAATTGGGGCACATG
Source organism: Stomatorhinus walkeri (assembly GCA_026784285.1). Classification (NCBI taxonomy): domain Eukaryota; kingdom Metazoa; phylum Chordata; class Actinopteri; order Osteoglossiformes; family Mormyridae; genus Stomatorhinus; species Stomatorhinus walkeri. The sequence continues at coordinate 12,979,963 of JAODUD010000036.1, forward strand.
CAAAAAGGGCGTGTGGCCTTATGGAGAGCAAGCCCATGGGGAAGAAACAAGACAGCGATGAGTAAAATGCTGGGAAAGCTGTGATGTCACTTGTGTCACCAGTTGCCTACTGAGTCCGCAGACAATATGCCTGATGACATTTCTCCACAGGAAGGAATTATGTAAGAGCTAAACTCCTTTACAATTCCAGCTTAAACCAGTTGCTAATCACGAAATTGCGTGTAATTTGCAAAAACAGGTGAAAGATTTTTAGGAAAAAGGGAAAAAAAACTATAAACTCGACAGCACAGATTACTTATAAAAGGTGATTACATTTTTTATACAAATTACATAAAGGTATTTGCATGTGGGGGGTGACTTCTGTCAATGTTTAATCTGCTGAACAGCAATGGTAGCATAATAGTTCTACATCTACAGCCCTGGAAGTGAAGAGTTATTATTACTAATGGCATCCATCCACCCGGGGTTGTTGTTTGAGATTTCTGGCCCATAAAAATATGTCATATTGGGCCTCCAACCCAGACCAATTATATTATGGTCCCAATTTTTTAGGGCCCCTTTCACTCTTGGAATCGCCCTAACTGCCCCCCCTTTATGGTGCTCCTGCATCTACCTACTGACTGCTTATCTTGTACAGGCAGCATAGGTACAAAGTGGAGAGACACTCTGCACGGGACCATTTAAAAATGCCAGTTTGCCTTTGGGCTGCAGGAGGAAACTGGAAAACACTGGGAGGCCATTCAAACCCCACACACCGAACAGTGGTGGCATTCAGACTAAGGTATGAGGCAGATCTACCCAGTGCATCATCAGCGGCAAAAAACACTTAATATAGCCACTTCAATGGGTTAAAATGTCACGAAAAAATGGCCAAGGCTGTTAATAGTAAAGTGCAGACTCTGTAGGATTAGCATTTATAGTGCAGAAGAGCTTTGACCAGCTAAATGAAAACTACAGCTACAGCAGGACTAAACATGACACATGCAAAGAGAAGTGGATCAATATGCAAATCCGAACAAAGACACGCGCCCAAGAGCAACAGCACACGATAACCCACTTAGTGGTTATTAATTAACTACGGCTTTGGGTTTTGAGACAGTTTGTTTTGCTTTTATTCTGTAGCCCATTTTAAACAACAGCCCATTGCTGTAGGTAGTAAACCCTGCACATTCATACAACTGGGGATTCACGGCCTACGGGAAGTTTAAACCAGGAACTGGACAACCGCAGGGTGTCCTTGCTTCTGCCTGTGCCACGACAGCCCCGGGATTTTTCATTTAACATGTACTTCATGTTATTACAATTTTGCCCCACTGCTTCTGTATATACTACCTCTGTGTGTTGATATTTATGTTTGTTATGTTTACATTTATGTTATGTTGTTTTTTATGCTGCTAATCCTAGAGCCGCTAAACCGTCTTTCATTATTATTAAAACAATGACAATAAAGATGTATTCTATTGTTTTCAAAAGTCATGTCACACATGTCTAAGCTACGGGACACCATTTTACAAGATCCAAGGAAACATCAACACTGAAACACAAGCCTCTGCAGAGGAACATACTGTCGAACAAATACTCCAGACCACCAGGGGCAACGAGTGGCTCTATAAGTTACGTGTGCCAGTGTTCAGAAGGTCATTGGTTTGAATCTCTTGGTTGGAAGATTAATTGTATCACTGTTGGCCCCTTGATACAGCTCTATGCATCCTGAAGAAGTACCTGATCACCAAGCTTCTATCTCATAGGAAGATGAAATATGTAAAAAGATGAAACAATTGAAAACCAAGAGAGTTCATTTTAAATAATAAAAAAGGTGATATCCCGAGCTGATATCAAAGAATCAGGGCCGATCCAGGAATTTTTTGAATTGGTCAGTATCGGCTACCACAGCCCTATTCAAAAGCCAATCTAATTTCCCATGTATGCTCCATTTACATAAGTTGCACAAACTGGAAGATTTCGTCATATGTTGCAGCAACCCTGAGGCACATGGCTTGAAACCACAAACTATCGGGATATCAGCCGTGTGGGAATTCTTTCAGCTTGAAACTCAAAGTGGCGCTCCAGCTATGTTTACAAAGTCACCCTAGTGAGAGGAGGTAGCAACAGAGTGTCATTTAATAAACAAATCTAACCAGGCGATTGCAGAAGCAGCTACAGATGGGCTAAACATGAAACATGCAACAGAAAATGGATCAACACATAAATCCAAACGAAGTCACGTAGTCAACAGCATAAATCAGCATAAAGAAGAATACAGTGAAATCACAAGGCTTATTCAGATGAAGGATGCACCAATCCCTACTGTATCTGTATACATATTTAAACACTTATTAAAAAAAAACGTTCTGAGACTTGGAATCAGCAGATATAAATATTGAATGCAACAGATTGGATCAGGCTACCAAAAAAGTGGACCAGGATATCAGTAATTAAAATGCACTACTAACTTCCTGAACTCAGAAATGCATGAAATGGAGAATACTCTGCTTCAGTCTATTCAATGCTGTGAGTCAGCTCTGTACAAGCAGTGATTAGGGTAGTGAAGGCCTTAGGTTTACTTATCCGCCCAAGACCCCACCATTACAAGCCACTCCCAGTCTTATTTGAGAGCATGAGATCACCAACAAGCCCTTTCTTGCCAATATCCGCTGTGCTGCGATCACCTTGACACCTCATTGCTGGCTTGCATCTGGTGCTATACGGAGTATAGAGTCATCAGTACCACTACAGGACACAAAAGACCTCACCCCTCAACGGTACACAATTAACATGTGAAAAGGGTCGACCACTTACCGCTTGAATTGCTTCAGGAAGATTCCAACATTCATGTTCTTCTTGGAGCCAAGGATGGATACCTAGCAGGGCAGACAGAGGACAAGGGTGAAAAGAAACGAACGTCTAAACTGTTAAAGATCTGGAGGAGGAATTGTAACCAGCCTTAACAAAAACCAATTAAAATGTTCTTAGCTTGAACAACCACAGATTTTCCTTAAAATGACTAATATAAGCATTTATGATTAACACCCTCTGGTTCACTACACTTGTAGCCTTCCAGTCTTTTCAGTGCAATACAGAGGTTCAAGGTAAGTTTGGGCAGTATCTATTTTATGTGTTATGTACCATCATATCTTCTAGATATTTCACCCCGGTTTATGGTATATGATGGTATAAAAAAAAAAATGTAGGCTACTGTAAACTTTGGAATCGGAGATTCTAAATGGGTTCATTATGTGAGAGCTGAGTGCTAGGGAAATGAACGAGCTCCTCGTTGAAGAGTTAAGATCACCCTTCGTTTACTAACACCACTGTCCCTGCCCAGTCTGTGGCTGCATGTGCACTAGGTTTCATGTATACCACCCATGCTCCAATAGTTCACAGTTGCATTCATGGTGCATTTTGTTTTTGTGCATTTACCAAAGCATGTGTGTTATTCTATGTCTTTGTGCACTGCAATACATCACCTCAATACAGCATCTCCACATTATCATAAAAAAGTACCAATTTGTACCTTTGGGATCGGTATAACTTTTCTTTGGAGCTGTACCCCCAGGCCAGGAGTGGCCAACCCGCGGCTCTCGAGCAGCATGCGGCTCTTTGCCTGGTTTCATGCGGCTCTTAGGGCGCACTCACGCTAGGGCCATTCGAACCGTGCTGTGCCCAGGTACGATTGGGGAGAGGTCTGAGTCCCCAGCCGGCCCGCGCTCTCACCTGCACAAACGATCTGTGCCGTGGCCCGGTTACGTCATCAGCCCTGAGGGCGACAGACTGCTACGTCATCGTGCTGCGCGGTTTGATTACAAGCCTAGCGAGCCGCTAACACTTTTAAAACCGGCGTGGTGGAAAACGTGAGACTAGCGGCATTAACTATCTGTGCTATTCTGATTCTGCTTTGAGTCTCGTTGGTGAGACGCAGCTTCTGTCACACGTTTTGGAATAAACCACATACGAGGTGCAGCAAAGGCACCGCAGACGACTGAGAGAGGCTTCAAAACTACTGCCGCTGTCTGTTCTCTTCTTCCTAAAGGTGAGCGCAGGTCAGTGGCGTTGTAACGAGTGCGGCTGAGTTGGAGATGATCGATCTTTGTGAGGAAGACCAACTGAAACCTGCTTTAAGGGAAGGGACCATAGAGTTCTGCCAGTGGAAAAATACCCCAATGTCAAACGGGCTGCGCTTAAGATACTGTCAATGTTTGGGTCAACATACGTCTGCGAGTCTGTGTTTTCTACCCTGAAACACGTGAAATCAAAGCATCGATCTGTCACCCATGTGAGAGAATTGCTTCGAGTTGCAACAACGGAATACCAACCAGATTTGAAGAGGATTGTTCAAGGCAAGGAATGCCAGAAGCCCCACTGAGCAACATGCACAGTAAAAGAAAAACTATTAAATTATTATATTTTTGTTTGTGGACTTAGTTGAACAGAGTTTGTGTATGTGTGCGACAGTGCAGACAATGTTCATTGTTGAAAATTACTTTAATATGTTTGTGTGTGACATTTACAATAAATCTGGCTGAGCAGAGGTGTGTGTGTGAGAGAGGAAGGGATGGGTGATGTTCAAGTGTGCCCGTGTGTATGATGTGGCTCTTTGCTGTAACACAGTAAAAAAAGTGGCTCTTGGTCTCTGACGGGTTGGCCACCCCTGCCTCAAGGGTCTGCCAATTGTACCTTAGCTGTAGGTAGATGTCCCAGTTATGATACAAAAATGGATTCTGAGAAATATTTATGTACCATTGGGTGTACATTAATCTTGTTTGTTCCTTGGTGAACAAAACTGTACCAGAGCTATACCCGTTTTCCAGACAGTGTGTATCAGTTTAATATAAAGAGGCGCATCTGTATTTCTGATGGTATTATCTTCTTAATCATACAGAGCACATTCATGACCTCAGTCTTTCTGCAAGAAAACCTATTTGCTCAGAAACTGGTTCCATCGGATTTCATTTAGCAGCAACGCAACGCTGATGAAAAAATGAATAGAATACATAGAATGAGTTCTAGATTTCGAAACACAAAGACTTCCTCAGAGCTCCTGCTAAACAGTAAAGTCAGGGCTTTCTGGGGTATATGGGGACCCCCCCCGGAAATCTCTCAAAAGTTGTACAAATCCAACATTTTTCAGGGGCACACCAGAAATACCATGTCAACCCTCATAGACATTCATTACAAAAATAAATGACTGTTGCCTTAGCCTTGCAGCATCCAAAATAAAACACCTTTAAAAACACTGACACTGCCTGGTGTCAGTCAAAAATATTTATTGCAAACAAGTTCAAAGTAGAAACACTTTCATCCTGAATTAAGTCCCCCCCAGTCTCCCTTACACTGACTACAGCACCTTTCACATGTATAGTTGTCAAAGTGCTATGCAGTATACTGGTTCCTCTGGCATACTGGTTTTAATTTCCGCTACAGTATGATTTTTATACACCACCATACTGTAGCACAGGTTAAACAGCTCTAATGCTTCAATAGGCAGCAAATTATATAAGATTGTTTGCTGCTAGAAGCGCAATGGATGAGTGTCCAGAGTTTATTGCAATGGAGGGGCCCCTATTAACTGTGCATAGTCTACTTACTAACAGAACTTTATACCAATTCTCCATGTTTAACCTTTTAGCTTTATATTATTTATAGATACTGCTTCAGTGGAATTGGGATTATGTCTAATATAATTAGGTCTGCAATTAAATGCGTATTTGTAAAGAAAAATCCATTTGTCACAATAATAAATTCATGCCAGTTAAGCAAACTGTCATACCCTGCCCGTACGAGCCCCGTGTGTGCCACGCCCCCCTCGCTCCTCATGTGCAAACCCCGATTGAAACCACCCGTGGTCCATCCGTTTGAGTGTATTCCTCTGTTTCCTGATTAGTTTGCTGTCAGTCTTGTGTATTTAGTCCGCGTCTGAGTTAGTTACCCCAGATCCGTCATTGTGATGTTCTGTAGCGTTTACCCAGTCCGTGTGCTAAATAAACCCCGTCTTTTGGATTATTCCTGCCTCCTATCGTCATCCCTGCTCCACGCTGCGGACATCCAGGCACGTCACACCCCGTGATCGTGACACAAACATGTTGTTACCAAGCTAAATATATAAGAATCAATGAAACATGCAGCTGTCGTGCTGAATATACTTTTAATCTAATAAATTGTTATACTATCAAGCTAAATGTAAAGGAGTTTTTATAATTAATAAAAACATGCCTTCATAAAACCATCCGTAAACAACTGATTGATGTAAATGCTTGCTGCTACAGTATGGGTGAACTTTGGAAATAAAATATCATGCCATACCATGAAACTGCCAAAATTTTAAACACCACAATGCAAATTTTTGGTCATCTCGTACAGCACTAAATTCTCCCGATCAGTTAACCTTGGACAGGTTTTCAGCAGGGAAGCGGTTGTGTGTGCAATCAAGGGCATGACTAGGAAATAAGCCTTTTCATTGTGGTTATACTTACAAACAAAAGACGTTTGCTTTAAACTGTCTTTTCCAATACCATGACCCACAACGATGTTATGGCCTTTCCAGAAAACCAGCTCTCTGCCCCCCACCCAATACAAAAAGTAAAAACCATTTCAGTGTATTTATCTCTGGTGTTAGTTCATGCTGCAATCACTGAAAGCAAGTAAGAAAATGTGTTATCTTGGAATTCCCTTCAGATAAAGATTGTTGCCTAATTTTCATCGATCAAACAAAACAAAACGGAAAATGTATGACTGGGGCTGGACAGAGTGACAGCCTGTGGCTTATGTTTTGGTTATGTTTTAAGTGGACAGCATAATAAAGAAACCAGATTCTGCTAAACCAGTGATTCTCAATCTTGTTGATGCCCCCCCCCCCAAGGATGTTTTCATTCTAACTCACACTGCGAGTCAGCTAAACACAGGGTTTTAGCTTGCACTACACTAACAGGAAGATTGTTCCATACCCTAACTACACGCTGTGTAAAGAAGTGCTTCCTCAAATTCATTTTTAAATGTTCTCAACCTAATTTCCACCTATGGCCACGAGTTCTAGTATTTAAACTAATATTGAAATAGCCATTAGGCTGAACAGCATCCAGACCTGTTAGAATCTTATAGACCTGGATCATGTCCCCCCTCAGTCTCCTTTGCTCGAGGCTGAACAGATTCAGCTCAGATAACCTCCAGATCCTGTAACTTAGTGTAGTTTGTGGGAAATTATACAATTCAACAATTTCTTTTATTATGAAAGTTTGAAATTTTCATAGAAGAAAAGCTGATTTTGTAAGTATATGATGTTAATTATAGTTCTTGGAAAGAAAATCAGTATTGACTGGTCACAATTGCAAAAAAGAAATTTTTTAAAATAAAAATATTCGGAAATTAGAATAGGCCAAGAAAAATACAATGAGTGCATCTCTAGAACTAATATTTATAATGCTAAAGCACAATGGACAAGTGATTAATGCTAAAGTAGAATGAACAAACACAAAAACACATAAGAAAGCATAAGAAATAAAAAACAGACAAAAACACAAAGGACATAACATGCTGCCTTTTTGACAAAAAGCCCTACAGGAGATGTGGGTTCTCATCAAAAACGAGGGGATGGTTATGTGTGGCTGGCTCTGTATAGACTAGGTGAGATGCTGCTGTAAAAGTCAAGCCATTCCCTTGCAGCTGTGAAACTTTGGTGTAATGACCCAAGAGTGAAACAAAATGTTTATCAGGCTTTTACCCTGTTTTAACACATCATCATCATAATATAATAAAATTCTTTTGCAAATGCTCAGACAAGACTAGACATGCGGCCTTAGAGAAGCAGCACAATCAACGGGGAGTGCAATACAGAGCGACTGCATGGCCGAGATGGGAAATACGTCAAATGGGAACGCGCTTAAACAAACAGGTTTGCGCATGTGACCTTGAGCCACATCGTCAAGTACAAGGTCGCGTTCAACAACTGTTACCACCACCACCATACCAATACCATAATTCCACTCCATTTATAAACATTTTTCCCATCATAATTTGGTAATACACCTGCTAAATGTAGTAAATCAAATGATTTTATTCAGCTCAATGTTTCCTCTGATGGCAGTGCTTTCACTATAACAAATGTAGGTGGAAAACAATACCCAGTTACATAAGTTAAATCAAATATTTATTTCTTTCGTTGATGGTTCTTAACAGTTTCTAACTTCTGCAAGGTTAAAGCTACGTCATTGGTAAACATTCGGGTCAGGTAATATGCAAGATGGCGACCACAGTGTGTCCAAGTGCATACGTACTGTTCTTATACAAAACTTACTGCATTAACAGTTGAGCAGTAGGCTTCTGACAAAATGCAGTACCTCCTGTGCAAGAAGGCAATTAAGGACGCACCCAATGTGTTGACATCCATGGCAGCTATGGTGAGCTGACATCCTACTATGCATTACAAAATGTCCTCATAAACATTGACTTCCAAGTGCTGTCAAACAGGCACAAGATTTTGGCATTTCTTTTGAACAGTAAAGCATGGATTATGATGTAACCAAATGAAATGAGTGATGAGTTCTCTAAAAGAATGCTGCCTCTGTGGTTTCCAGGACTCTATCCATCATCAAACCATGGATCCAGGTCAGAATCACATGAAGCTTTTCACAAGCAGCCAGTGCATCACAGAGTACACACACACACGACAATACATAAGCTGTCCTGTCTTCTAGTTATGAACGAGATTCATTCCCCAAATCTAAGACAAATTTGTAGACAAGTCGGAAAAATATATAATAATGACAATTATACAGTAATAATAAAAGTAACTGCGTACGGTGCTGTACCTCCTCCAGCCAATGAACTGCTGAAGCCGTGCAATGTTTTCCCAAACATCACAAAGCAGTGCATGCATTCGTTATTATAAATTAATGTTGGGCGGTATACTGGTTCATACCGAAAACCGTTTTTTATGATATGAATTTCTCTTATACCACAATACTGGTTTAAATAGCCTACACAACGTTCGGAAAATGACACAGCTGGAAAGTGTTTAAGGGGGGGACCTTTTTCACTGCTGCACCGCTAAAAATGTACTGCGCAAGATCAGGAACAAAATATATAGCTGACGCTGGAGTTGAAAATAATGAGACACTGAGGATGACAAAAAAACGATTCTCAGATACTAATCAATATAATAAATTAGTATCTGATTAGATAATTATATTTAACATTATTGATACCAACAATGCTGTTTTTGCCTCATTCGCCACACTTCACACAGCATCACTACAGCGCAGGCGCATGCGCGCGCACACACACACACACACACACACACACTTGCGCAGCCCCTCCCCTCCTCTCAACAGCTGCTGACCGCATTTGCGCTGGTTAACACACGCATACCGAATTGGCCGAACATGGCATATGCTGCAGTTGAAGGCACTTCACAAGCTGCTTTATTTAAAAAAAAAAAAAAAAAAACACGTGCCGTTTGGAAACATTTTGCAGACGAGCTTGGAAAGGATAAGGATGTTGATAAGCCTCTATGCAAACAGTGCAACAAAGTTGTGGCGACGAAGTCAAGTAGCACGTCAAACTTGGCGAAGCATCTTAAAGACCGACATCCCGGATAGGCGTAATGGCTAATAATAAAATAATATAGATAATGTGGGAACAATGCAAAAACGTAAAACAAAAATGTGTCCTGTAAAATCCTGTAAAATGTGGTAAAAAAATACTTAAAAAAATACAGTTGCACACCATGAAACCGATATAACTTTAGAAAATACCGTGATATAAATTTTTGGTCATACTGCCCAGCTGTATTACAAATCATTGTACTTAACCCATATTTCTATGGAGTAAAATGGGGTTTAGGGCAGACAATCAGCTGGCCTCCCATGCAAGAGGAACCTGGCGTACACTGAATAAACCAGAAGAAACATGAAGCACATTCAAACCACACATACACACAGAGAATGGAAGTGGGTGCTACTCTGGGGGTGTGAGCCAAAACCAAGCACATCATTGTCATTTTAGCATTTCAAATGTACAAAAGTTGCAAGCTTATTGGTGGAGGAGCTACTTACCACCTCAGAGGCCTGCAAGAGGGGAGGAGCACCCCGCACACTCCTGCGAACGGCTAGCCTGTCCTTCTTCTGGGCCTGCTCCTCGTTACTGAAAAGCTCCTCCATGCGCTTGGTATCCAGCTGGAAGCCGTCCATGGGCTTCTGCACGGTCCAGATGTTGTGCTTGCCCAGGACACTCTGTTGCGGTATGGCCTCCCAGTTGAAGTTACGCATCCTGGAGCGCCTCAGGGCAGTGCGCGAGATCGGACCTCCACCACCGGGGCCGGGAGGTGGCGGTGGTGGAGGAGGTACAAGGGGAGGCGGAGGTGGTGGTGGAGGTGGCGGAGGAGGTAGGAGGGGAGGTGGAGGTGGTGGTGGCGGAGGACGTGGAGGAGGTAGGAGGGGAGGCGGAGGTGGTGGAGGAGGTAAGAGGGGAGGCAGAGCTGGCAGGGATGGGGTTGCTATGACATCCATCAGTTTATACCCAAACGTATAGCTGGTGGGGGTGAGGCCTGGACCCAAACCAATCCAAGAAACAGAAGAGTAGGTATTCAGAAAAGTCCTCTATATAATTCTGTATGTTCCTTCTTCAGAGCATCAACTCAAAGATGACATCAAATTTTGTAAAAGCCCTCTAAGGATAGCAGGACATGCGTCTTGGTCTTCTGTAGCCAATACAGACTTTATTGCGTTGGTCCCAAAAATATCCTGCAAATAAAAATAAAGGCAGGTAAGGTCAAATGATACAATTATATTTGGAGCAATAAGCAAAAGTACAGAAAAGTGGCAATATAATGGTTTCTCCATTACTGATCAGGCATATTATATTATATTATATTATATTATATATCCATCCATCCATCCATCCATCCATCATCCAACCTGCCTATCGTACTGGGTCACAGGGGGTCCAGAGCCTTTCCCAGAAGCAATGGGCATGAGGTGGGGAACAACCCTGGATGGGGGGGGGGGGCAGCCCATCACAGGGCACACTCACACATCATTCACTCACACAGCCACACCTATGGGCAATTTAGTAACTCCAATTAGCCTCAGCATGTTTTTGGACTGTGGGGGGAAACTGGAGTGCCTGGAGAAAACCCCATGATGACATGGGGAGAACATGCAAACTCCACACACATGTAACCCAGGTCCCAGAGGTGTGAGGCAACAGTGCTAACCACTGCACCACCATGTCACCCCCAATAGTTCATATTATATATTTATATATATATATATAACCTGACAGAATAATCCGGTGCCCCAGTTTACGCTATATTTTCAGTAGCACTGGAGTTCATCAGGCTAAATGCAGTTGTATCGGTGGGTGTGAATAAGCAAATGCAAAAACCTATACTTTAATCCTTAAATACACTCAAGCTTCTATTAATATAGCTTTAATTGCTGACACTGATCAGTATAGTAAGTCATCGCTTGAATTCCTATTAAATAGGAACTTGATAAAGAGCGTAGATATTTCGGGAACTTTGGCCAGTTGGCATGTTGTTCTCCATCAGGAATTACCTGCCAGGAGACCGATGAAAAAAATAAAAACAACTACATTCCAGGATAAGGTTTTAGGCCGGTTTCAACATGTAGGCTACCATCATTCATCCAAACGTTGACTCTACATCTACTTTTTATTCATAAAATTAACAACCAGTGAAGTAAACTGCGTCGTTTTATGCAGATTAATTACAGTATTTGAACCGGGTGGCAAGACTAAAACAATAAAAAAGGAACTCATTGGGAATAAATAATAATTACTAAATTGCCGGAAAACACAACATTTCTTACATTTCAAAACTGTCGTGGATGAAAAGTAACGAAATATCTCCCCAAAATCAGAAAAAACAGCCAACAACATTATCTATTTGGCCACATTATAACTGTATATCGCAAAAAACTTCTAATCAACTTACCTGTAATATTTAGACATCCACGTTGCCGAACTTAACATTTCGCAAGCCTCGGTTGCACATTAGGTTGATCTTCCCTGTTCATTTTTCCAGCACGGCAATAGATACAATATCAGTAAAAGAAACCTACCACAACCACCTCGTGTTTTAGAATAAAGATAAATAAATAAAACGCAACGCTGAGCAGTCTACATTCCGGTGCCCTACATCGCATTAAATTAAAGTTCAAGGGTCTCTAAATCTTCGCATGGTCATCGGCGCCTGTGAACTTCCACGTTAAGAGATTGTGTCGCCTATTATTTTAAGCCTATACGCAACAGAAACTTCTGCCCTCTCACCTGCGCCGCCCAGTTATTAAGCAATGAGTCTATTTCCTCTCTGTGGGACGTTTGGGAAGTACAGGAAGAGTGGAGAAAGAAAAAACAGTGAAGAAGAAAGAAGAAGAAGAAAAAACAGTGTTTTACCAAAACTGGCAAACAAATCACATAGATTTATGCAATGGTGTTTTTCTATGGAACATCAATGGGAAATTCCACTACAAATGGAAGCATATGAAAAACACTCTGAATAGACTCAAAGCTCGTCATATTTTAAGTTGCATTTCTTAAACACGGGATAACGAAGCAGTAGACCTACCAGCTTATTAAGATAAGGCTATCGTTTGTTTGTTGGGCACATATATCTTAAAGAATAGAAGCATATCATGTTTTCTGTTTGGTTTTATATCAGTGTCATGGCGATAAAGAAAGTATCACATACATCCCATTACAGTAATTTTATTTATATTATCTTAAACATCACATATTCATTCAAACTACAATGCCGCAGTCTAAAACATAAAGGTATGTAAACGGTTCGCATAAAACACATTTCTTTATAAACAGACCAACGAATGGAAGTGACAATAATATTAAAAATAAATTAAGAATTTCTTTGAACGGCAGCAACGGAACCAATACAGGAATAAATGAGTGTCGATCAGGTTAACGTTTGAGAATTTGGTCACGGTTGATAGGTGAAAGCGCCACGATTTCTAGCACACAAGCATCACGTTGGTTTGTAATTGTGTCATCCAACAAATACCCACAATCAGGTGTAGTGAGCCAGGACACCTGACAAAGGCTTGGAAGACTGACCAATAAAGCTTTCTCCTCATGTCCAATGAAATTAGTGGATCTGTTTGTTTAATTTAAACAAACAAGTTCCCTCATTCACATGGCAAATGGAAATTCCTCTCTGACCGAGTCACTGTTTGGGAATTGACACAGATCCTTGGAATCCTATAAATGGCTAACTTTTACTGTAATAAGTGCATGAAAAATATTACATATTAAAATCTGTTCACATCATATTCAGTCATTTTTATACAACACTAACATTGGTGAATTTGAACACAATTTAGCCTAAAGGATTAAAGAAACTCTTATATCTGTGTGTATAGTTATCAAAAATGGCCTTTGTGGCTTCTTGAAAAGTACTGTGCAAAAAACAAACAGTGCCTAATGCAACACAGCAGACAGAAACCAAATGACAAGCACCTTTATAGAAAACTCTTTCATGTAACTCCCAATGTACCTTTATTATTGCTCTTAAGGGCCTCGGAATAATGTTACAAACCTCAAGAATGTTAAATGGTACACTTTAGCTACAATTGAGCTCTGAAAGACAATGTGGCATATTTGCTCCACCCAGTCACAAAGGTAAGAGCTTCAAAAGAAGCAGCCTGCAGGAGATGAGGCCTTAAGTTTGCGTATAAAGGACAGATGGCCCGGTTCATCATGCAGAGCAGTCAGGTGACTGGTTTGTTTCCATCCAGACCTCGGAACACTCAACCTGCCTGTGGGGTATACAAACCCAACAAAAGGCAAGCGTTTAGAGGCGTTCCACACCATTACCTATCTGTAGTACATATAGCAGAGTTCTCTGGGTCTCTGGTCAACTCTAGTGAGGAAATAAGCTTCATTTAGGTAATAGCAGTAAAACAAGGTACCTGAAAAACAATTTAACGACATTAACATTACATTTATGCAGAACACAATGCTTGTTTTATACAAGTACAATTACTTGCATCCAAGGACTATTCCTTGAAAACCTTCAATGTACGTGAAGAATTCACTATGAAAACATATATTGTTCAGTCTTCATTGCAGTTACTAGAAAGGAAATAAAATGCATATTCAACAGCACAGTCATAAACTTTGTTGAAGAGGTTAAAAACAGAATTAAGAACTCGCACCTGCAAATGCCTGTAAGTTGCTCAAGGCTTCAACTGTCATTTTGGCTTTTATGGGATTGCAGTAACTTCACCTTAAGTTTTCAAGAAAGACGTTTTCAGCGTCAGAGACAAATGACAATCAAAGTAGGTCTTGATTGTTCCATAGGTCAGACATTAGAATAGATCTTGAAATTTAACATAGAAATATGTGATTATATACTATTATATCCAGCCTTACATTTTATACCCTAAAACTATAAGCTTTTGAAGACCATATAGGTACAATTATAGGTTTATGTACTAATGTCGTGCCTGCTGTATATAGTTTTCTTCATTAGTAAATAAATTAGAGGATATTGACCTGGGTAAGACACTAATTAGCATAGAGTTGTGGGCCAAATAATGCCCGCCACACCCATGACCTCTATCTGAAAACAAAGCGATGTTTAACAAATAGCGAATGAGATGAGATACAGAAAGTGCGCATACTTCACAAAAAAAAAAATCACTTTACAAATATTAATGTTTTCGATAAGGATGCACGTTTCTACTTTTATTTGTGCAAAAAAGGTTACTAGACACAGTCTAGACTCTTCAAAATGCAATCACATGAGGCAGATCACCATCACAAAGGAATGTCTGGTCTGCTGCCCATTCCTTGATTTTTAAAATATTTTTTTTCACATTGAAAAAAAAACATCTTCATGCAAATGGACAGTGAAATTCTACATGTGCTACTAGTTCCTGATCTTTGGACTGTGGTAAATCGTTGCTGATATTTGTTGCCTTTTGCTGAACCCGGTACACATGTCCTTAGCAACAGGCTGAAGCTTCAGACTAGTTTCACTGTGCTTAAGTGTGTGTCACTATGTACCAGGGTAATGTTTTCTTCATCGCGAATGGCACATGTCACTATCAAAACATGTCCCAAAGACACCAAATGGTTGATTCATTTGCTGCGGGACTCTGACAAAACACGTGTTCTGTCATCTATCTGTCTATGCTGGACACAATTCATTTTCTGTGAAATCATTAACGTGAAATAGCAATGCATTTGGTTTCTTAAAAGTATATCTAAAACCGGACTGATTAACCAGTGATGACCAATCAAAAACTAGGACTTTGATCACATACTAATTTCTGACCAATAAAATCGCACTTGGATTCAAATACTGAAACATAAATAGAACATCACTAGCTGTCATGTGGAAAAGCACATACTTCCTTTTCCCAGTACAACTTACTAGGTCAAATCAACTAAACAGAATAGTCATTAATAAAGCGTATAGTGCCGTTTCTAGGTTTCAGTGATGTGCACTGGTACCTCTTCTGTTTTCATACCTTTGATATGGTGAATCAGAGCAGTCTTTCCATGAGACAGGATCAATGTTCCTATTTATTTCATGCCAGTAATCATATCTTTATTCCTGTTATGAGTGTCTATAGACAACCAAATAAAAAATAAATAATGATGTCTGTGAGAAATGTTGTAGGACGTGGGATTTCTTAACGGTCTGAAATGTTATGCTTTTTTTTGACTACAGAATGGTAAATGTAGAAAAGGTTCAGGAGAATGTCTGTAAAAGGTGTAAGAAATAAAGATTTAAAAAAATGAGCCCCACTTTCTTCAAGTGTCTCCATGATGACGGCCTTTCCCTTCTCCTGCTGCTCCTGGTCCTGCTGCACGCTGTTCTCTCCTGTGCCCACCCGCCCTACACTCGCAGGTTTGCGTGCACGTCCCTTGGCCTGTCTGGTCCTTTGTGGGACCTCCCTCCTGCCCCCACTGCGGCCCGTCACTGCTCCTCCAGCCAGGAGGGCCTGCCCGCCCCCGCTGGCTTCAGCTTCACATTGAACTGCTTCAGGGTCTGTTCCAGCTGCTGCTGGTTGCCGGCGAAGTAGGCCGAGATAGCGTTGTGGAAGAGGACCAGCTGTTTGTGCATCACTTTTACCTGCATGAGGAAAGGATTCCAGCCAGGTGTTCAGGTCAGACCAGCCCAGCCAAGGATTACAGGTCACTGTGTAACTGAGAAAAGTCACTGATATTTTTATGAACAGTTAAAGGAGCCCATTTGCAATTACAGTTCTAGCAGTTGAAGCAGGTTTGAATGGACAGTCCCCACAAAGATGTATGTGTGTGTGTGTGAGAGAGAGAGAGAGAGAGAGAGAGAGATCCAGGAATACATTACACTGTGGGGACAAAATGTCCCCACAATGTGATAAAAATCTGTTATTTTGAGGATGTGAGGGCCATTTTTACAGTCCCCACAAAAAATAAAATTTTATAAAATCCATGACTGCAGAAAACTAAAAGTGCAAAAACTCTTGTATTTTGCTTGGTTACTTATAGTTCTGGTTAGGACTGGGTAGGGGGTAAGGTTGCCATAGTTATTGTTAGCATTTTTCCCAGAGAAATGAATGAGCGGTCCCCATAAAGATATGTTTACCCGACATGCATGCGTGTGTGCATGTGTGTATGTGCGTGCGCACGTCCTACTATCCTGTGCTGCCTGAGACATGCTCCAGGTTCACAGTGAATTTATGCTGGATAAATGGAACAAAAAATATATAAACAGATGTCTAAGGTCAAAGGCCTCCAGGGGACACTGATAAAGGTCACTACTGTACTTGGAGATGATTCTGAAACTTTTACTCAACCAAGCAAAAGCATGTGACTTCAACAGGAGATCAATAACTGACCAAAATTCATAACGGAGGCTGAAATAATCAGCCAGTTGGTGAAACACTGTTCAAAATGACCACATTCTAGTGTGGTAACTGGGAACCAGCTAAACAAATACACTTATCAAGTGTCAAATTTGTATATTTGAACTGAAACTACTCAAGAGAAATGCATGCATCCATCCAATTGCTAGTCATGTTCAGGGACACCTGTAGCATCTTCCAGGCAGCAAAGGGTCAAGCAACACACTAGATGGGCTGCTGGTCCATTGCAGGATGTACACACACACTGGACCTGCCAATCCTACAGGCAACATAGACAGCTGCCTAGGGCACCGACTTCTGAGGGGGCACCGACTTGCCAACCAGATTCACCTGGTCCCGGATGGGGGAGGTGCACCTCTCGCCTAGAAATCATATCAGGTAGGAACAGTACTGCACACACAGTCACATACTATGGGTAATTTAGAGTGACAAATTCATGTATCATGTTTGCGGACTGAAGGAAGATAGTATTGAAACCTGCAGCCCTAAATATCTGAGGCTACAGTGTTCCAGTGAGATAGCCCATTTCGATCATGCATTCGACCCCGATTACTTCACAGGTGAAGTGTGTGACGCGAGGTCACTGCACGGCCAGAGTGGCACCTGGCCACTGAGGAACGCATCACGCCCCTACCTTGTTCTCTTCCAGGAACTTGAGCTTGATGGTGACGTCGCTCCGGAGCCTTTCATACTTCTCCCTTTGGAGCTGGAACTGCTGCTGCGCCGTCTCCATGCGGGCCAGCGCCACGGCGTCCCGGGGGCCTGCGTTCAGCTCCTCCAGGTCTGCGCGGTACGCATCAAATTCTAGCCTAGCGAGGGAATGGACAAGACGGACTGGTCTCTTAGCAATCGAGCAGACAAACACTTTGGTGACACCCACCCATCCGTCTTCCACAACTGCTTATCCGGTAGAGGGTTGCAGTGAGCTAGGAGCGTATCCCAGGAAACATGGAGCACAGCACAGGGGAACAGCCAGGATGAGTGCTTGAGAAACACCAGTTCTCAGAATTAGGAGATTAATGCAATCTGCACTCACACATAGCAGTAATCAAACAACGCTGGAACTGTGAAGTCACAGTGCTGCCCAGCCAAAACAGCAGCTGTTAATTCTCATCTGCTTTCTGTAGAGCAATGTGTCCGACTCCAGTCCTCGGGGACCCACAGACAGTCCACATTTTTGCTCCCTCCCAACTCCAACGTGAACTATCAGGCAGGGAGCTTAGTGGGAGCAAAAACACGGACCAACTTTGGGTCTCTGAGGACCGGACTGAGAACCTCTGCTGTAGAGTACCATTTACACGTCATCCCTCACTGGGTCGGCAAGGCTTTCGTTAGGGACCACATGCTACCCTGTACATTCCGGCTGAGTATGGGTACCTTGCGTTCTCATACATCTTGATGGTCATGAGGGTGTCCTCCATGGTCTTGTTGACCAAGGTGTTGATGCCGGAAATGAAGAAGTTGATTGCGCCCAGCAAGATCTCCCCATTTTTGCACAGCAGCCTCTGTGTCTCTGCGTTGTAGCCGAACTCGTCCTGCATGGAAAACAGGCATGGGGCTCCCTTAACCTTTGACCTGTCCCACTGTCTCACCCAGAGGACAGCAGATATGATAATCATGAAGCTGCTTTTCTATTTTCCTACAGCCAACCCACAATTCTAACTAGGACACATTCCTTAATTCAAGACTAAGGGATGCAGAAGAGCGGCACTACATGGTGGGTCTGCTCAGAACCCTTTAATTTGTGCAGCTAGATTGAAGGTTAGTTTTGCATTAGAACCTGACACTGCCTCAGAAACACCCATCATGGGATCGGCGCTGGAGGGCACCTGCAGCTCGGGGGACTTCTGGCTGAGGTCGGCGAAGGTGTCGCCTAGGGCGTGTTGCGTCTGCAGCATGCTGTAGAGGTGCGCGCTCAGCTCCCGAGCCAGCCGCAGCACCTGCTCGTATTTCTGACGCGTGTCGCGCAGCACGTCGATCTGGGCCTCCAGCTCCAGGTCCACCGTGCGCTGGCCCCGGCCAAAACGCTCCGAGATCATCTGTCGGGTGCACTGAGGGATAGGAGGAGGGATTACAGAATGGCGAACATGGGCAGGGGGGGAGGGGGGAGTTCGAAAGGAGCAGAATGTTCATGGAAGGACTGAAAAATAACACCAAGAGTTCTATTTCAAACCAGTAATGATAAGATCTGGATGTTACTGTCCTGGGAATTACATCATCATGCTTGTGAACAGTTCACTGTCACACTGTCGTTGCTGCTGCTCTGTACTCACCTTGTATGTGTTGATGCCCCATCTCTTCATGATGTCGAACTTCTCCACAGCCACCCCGCGTGGGGCCTCCTCTCCCATCATGCAAGGGTTGCTGCCGCTGGAGTGTAAGCCATGCCCTGGGGGGTTATAGGGGTTGGAGGGGTTCAGCAGGAACACATCATGAGTCATAACTCAGTATGTGCAGACACACCTTCTTGAAAATCTGAAAGAAAAATCATCAGGTTTACGCTTAATATGAAAATCCTAAATTTTTAAGTCAGAAAGAGTCTATAAGGAAAAGCAGTTTTATAAATGTTTTTATTGGCAAAACACACAGAAATGTGCAATGAGGTGTTTATGAAATGAGACATGGAGGAAAATGATGATGAGGGCTGGTTACCGGGCCAGAAGATACCTGAACACTCTGCCTGGAAGGCAAGCCGACTGGCTGCAGACTGGCTGGAGGGCATGTGTACCCCCCTGGCCTTCATACGCAGATCTGCAATGGGTTGTGGGTAGGAGGGGTCGAGGTCGCAGT
>JAODUD010000036.1:12999650-13016245 GCA_026784285.1 Stomatorhinus walkeri
GGGAGCGGGTGGCAAGAATGGAATTTACAGGTGTATGTGTCAGTGTGGCAAAGTACCGGGAGAAAGAAAATGAACATGCGTGGAACATGAATTGATACATGGGTCATGTGACAGACGTGGGGGGTGGGGGCAGGGTTGGGGGAGGGATCAGGTGGGGCAAACAGGAGGGAGAAGACAGCTGCAGTCAGACGTCTAGATCTGTAAGCGTGATGCGTGGCAAAGTGGGCGTCTCACGGCCTGCAGAGACCAGGCACCCGGCTGGACGCAAGCTGTCGGAAGAGATCGGAAATGCACCAGAACCACAAATGTCCTTTCTGATATGCAACTAGGACTGCGAAGGGGTGGAAAATTTCCAGTAAATATCTATATACGATTATATAATTCCTTGCTAAGACCCCACCTAGAATATTGTATGCAGGTTTGGTCACCATACCTTAAGAAAGACATTGCTGCCTTGGAAAGGGTGCAACGTAGGGCTACGCGAATGATTCCTGGTCTTAGAGGAATGTCTTATGAGGAGAGGTTAGCTGAGCTGAATCTGTTTAGCCTCGAGCAAAGGAGACTAAGGGGGAACATGATCCAGGTCTATAAGATTCTTAGAGGTGTGGATGCTGTTCAGTCAAATGGCTACTTCAATATTAGTTTAAATACTAGAAGTCGTGGCCGTAAGTAGAAATTAGCGGGAAAACATTTAAAAATGAATTTGAGGAAGCACTCCTTTACACAGCATGTAGTTAGAGTATGGAATAGTCTTCCTGTTAGTGTAGCGCAAGCAAAATCCCTGACTTCCTTTAAATCAGAGCTAGATAGGATTTTAACAACACTGAACTATTAGTTAAGTTCTCCTCAAACAAGCTTGATGGGCCAAATGGCCTCCTCTCATTTGTAAATTTCTTATGTTCTTATCAAGATTTTAACATGGCAATTTGTGGAAATTAAAATGCAGCGCCAACTGGTGGGCAGTATGGAGAATGCAGGTTTGTAGCTACTTTCGTTGCACGTTTGAGTGAGAAAGGCCAAGATGTGGTATGTTTGTATTTTTGTTATTTTAAATTTAAAATTAAACTGTAAATATAATGGACACATAATGTTCAGAATAGCAATCAGCTACCATCAAACAGGCTAATGAATGGGGTAAAATAATTCAGCTAGCTAACCAGATCCCGCTAGCTAATTGGTGGCACTGAAGTAAAGTTTATTCTGTGATGAGATGTAATTCGACATTAACCTAGTGGAAGGGTCCTTGCTCATCTATGGCTGTTTTACCAGTTTCTGCACTTATCTTGCAAATCAGAGCATCAGGTCTCTCTTCAGTAATGTGCGCACAAAAGTATGTAACAGGTTTGCCAATGTACATGTGGGGAGACAGGTGCAAATTTGGGCAAATCTGAAGCTTTGAGACAGAGCACCACCCATGCTACACCTTAGCTGAGCTGGATAGTGACTCAGTGGGTGTAGATTCTCACTTGATAGAACATTTATAACTTTAAGCTGATCCTCCAGCATTATCAGACAAACTACTATCATACAGTCTCAAGCCTCACACTGTGTTTGTGTTCAATAATGTCAGTGAGGGAAAAGTGTTCATGTTCAGTCATGTGTTAAGTTCTAAATATGTAAAAGTCCTCAAAACCCCTTTTATTAATACACTTACTGTACTAATAAATTACTTATAATTAATATAGTATTTACTATATTTACTTATGCTTGACAACTGCATATGTACAGGAAAATAGCAACACCCAATAATTTCTATAAATCCCCAAACATCACAACAAATTCCCATGGAAAGTTTCCTCCTCTGTAAATTCCCAGAATTTACATCCCTATAAACAAGGTACCAAAGAAAGAAAGGAAAGCAGGAAACTGCTCCATTCAATCTGTATGTGTGCAGAATACAACATGTCAACTTCATTCAGTGTTGAGATAATACTATTATATAATGATGACATTACTTATTACTATTACTAATACTTTCTAATAGGAGTAACAACAATAAGATTATTACAAATGGTATAATAACATCATTCTATGGCTTTTTCACCCTTAATCTTAATACTTCGTAGATCTTGCCCAATACCCCATACCAGGGGTCTCCAACTCCGGTCCTGGAGAGTAATTATCCAGTAAGTTTTCTGTCCCACTTGGCTTTTGATGAGTCACACCTGTTCCTGGTATTTACCTGAGAGCAGGTGTAGCTCATCAGAAGCCGGGTAGGATAGAATACCCACCCGATGGTAGCTCTCCAGGACCGGAGTTGGAGACCCCTGCCTTATACGATACCATAATACTTATTCTGCTTGGGGCTTTAAAGACCAAATTATCCAAAGCCTCACACTTCGGAACAGATTCAAAAAACAATGACTGTGTGTTATAATAAGGTATTACGGATGCTCTTTGTATAACTGGACATCAGAGACGTTTCACAAGCTGATTATATGAGACATGATATGTTGATCAGGCTCTGCTTCTTGCAGACCAAAGCTGCAGAGGAAAAGATCTGCAGCAGAAATATCATTCCTCAGTGTTATTTGTTAGCCTTCTCCTGTGTGATGCATCACTAGGCTCCTACTGAATAGGAGTTGCCACTCTGTTCAATGCCAATGATCTAACATCTAACATTGGGGGTAAGGCGGGTGACGTCAATCTTCCGGAGACGCAGATGGTAGGAGTTAAAGCATCGTCCTGGTTTGAGACGTGATGTAGGAGAAAGGAAAAGGAACTGTTTTGTTGCAAGAGGAGTGGAGGGACCTTGTGCAGAGGATGGGACGTGTCTTCGGCCCAGAATCTCATGGTTGAAGAGGATGGCAGGTCCTGAAAAGTTTGTAAGCAGCGAGCCAATTCCATCAGGTTTACCTCCAGAAGGCACTGATCCCAAATGCACCATGTTCTCAACCTTAGTCAGCGTAACAGATGCAAGCAAGGAAGGGGAGTGGCTTCTGAACAAGAGGAAAGTTGCTGGATGAGCTCAAATCCAAAGAATGACAGCAAGATGACAATGCAGAAGCCAATGAATCCATGCAAAGAGGGGACTGTCAGGCTTGGCCTTGGAAAAGGGTGCAGCACTGTAAAGGTAGTCAGTCCCAAAACATTAAAGAAACAAAACAGCCTCTGTAAGTACCAGTGAAAGACAATGAATATAGCTGTCTCACCTGGAAAAGGATTAAATTTTTTTTTTTTTTTTAAAAACAGAGACCAAGTATTGTTGCAAGGAAGCTACAGTCGATTAATTGATTAGTTTGGCTGTTCCAACTTTCCAAGCACATGCAAAGTCCATCTTACAAACTAGTTAAACTATACCGTTAGAAAATCTTAACAGCCTGGAAATCTCACAGCAAAGCAGAAATAAAAAAACTATATTTTACACAACTTTTCCACCCATCTGTTACCGCCTTTACTGAATGAACTTCCAATTTACTCATTTTTATCACAGTATTAACACAATTATGAATAAATAACATATTAGTCATTAAATTATCCAAAAACTTATTTAGTAAACTACAAATCCAGGAAACTATTTTATACTCTCATTGTTTAATGCTCTCTCCTCACTGAGCAACACCCAGACAGATTCATGCAGTACAGGGTGAGGGTCACCTTGACAGGTAATAGTAGTAAATACTCATCCAGCATCTGGATGTTTTACCTTTAATAGTACTGGTGGGTATAATGGCCTCAGCTGTCCCGCCATACCCCCCCGACACGATGCTGGTCTCATTGAGATTGGGCCCTGACACCATCACCTGCTGGAGGTCCTGTAGGAAAAATGGGGAGCTGATCAATACCTGGTGCAGAAGCAATGAGCAGAGGGAAAATGGCAGCTCATCCATGACCCCCTTCAGCAGACCCTAAGACCATCTCATCACCTGTTGCCATCATCACCACTGTATTGATTTGTTCCTTTAAATGAGCGTTTCTCAAACCAGACCTCAGGGACCCCCAGGTGGTCGAGGTTTTTGTTCTGCCCCAATTCTCTGGGATTTGGGAGGGAGCAAAAACGTGGACCATCAGAGGGTCTACAAGGACTGGTTTCAGAAAGACTACCTTAAATCACTGCATGCTGGTGAGAAGGAATTCAATGGAAGAAATTCTCACTTCAACCCTGTGTAATATAATTTTTATCATTTACATGATCATATATGTGACTTTTTGTTTAAACCTAACTATCTGTACTAACAGTTTTAATATATGGGTATGTCAGGGACGTCAACCTTAGTCATCGAAAGGATAGTATTAAAAACCATCGATGAATTTGTGGGTTGCCCATTTATGTAATAATAGCATGAACCAAACTTTGCAGTTATTTGGGTGAAATCTTTGTTCTATATTAACAACAACATTTACAACGTGAACTTTGTTGTAAAAATTATTCATAAAAATTCTCTTTTTAAATTAAAATGAACAATGGTATATAAAACCTTTCTAAAGATATATAACTCAAATGCATCCACTGGGCTGATGAACTATTATTCACCTGCTTTTATCCGTCAGTCTCCCCTGGATCCTACTTTTAAATGAGAAATATGCTGAGTTCAGTCTCAGGAAATCGAAACAACCAGATTAAAACTGGAATGTTTTACTGTATGTTATGCTACCTCACTGCTGTTGAACTTGCAGGGGGGGAGGGGCAAGAGGAAAGGCATAGTGCACAGGATGATCCCTGCTTCTAGGGTAGGGCTGTGACGGTCGATTATATCATTCGACCATTCGAATACATAATTTTTGGTTTGGAAAGCACAATGAAACGAATGGATACATTTCTTGACATGGGCGGAACCTAAATTCCCAAGTACAGTGGTACCTTAAAACTTAATCCGTTCAGAACTCCAGATCGAATCCTAAAAAGTTCGAGTTCTGATCGAATTTTCCCCACAATAAATAATGGAAAACCAATTAATAGGTTCCCCGATCCCCCAAAAATACACCTAAATATGTTTTTTTTTTTAGCATTTAAACACAAAATGAACAGGATAAAACAAGAGCATATACTGTACTAAACACACCTAAGCACATTTATCAAAACAGTAATTTGTAAAGTAAGAAAATAAATGTATCCAAACAATGTGTCCTGCCCCGATCGTCCACTACTTCCGTGTGCCACGCCCCCTCGTTTACCCCGCGTGGAATCCCCATGTGATCATCTGTTTCTGGTTGTTATTCTGGTCATTAGTCCTCTGTATTTAGTCCGCGTTTCAGTTTGTTTCCACAGTCCAGTCATTGTATTGTCCATCTGCGTTTTGCCTGCCTTACCTGTAATTAAACCCCGTATTCCCTGATACTCTGACGTCTGCGCCTTTGTCTCAGGTCCATCCCCGCTCAGCACGACAATATTATTATAATTTAATGTACTAATGGTTTGTTATTAATATTAAAATTAATTACAAATCTTTATTTTTAAATGCATTTTATTATAAAATAGTAATTACTGTTACTGTCTATCATTGTCTAAATGTATTTTTACTGTCTAAATATATGTATTCAGCTAGTGTAAACATGCACGATGCTATCACAGCGAATGCGAGACTGAAACTGAAGTTATCCTTTGTTTCCGCTGAGTTTCCGCGTGTACAAGTTATCTTAGGTCGGTGTTCACGGTTTGAATTCTGAGATTCAGATAGAGTTCTAGGCAATTTTTTTTAGAAATTCAAGTTGTAATGAGTTTGAGAACTGAGGTACCAGTTACAGCTGAAGCTGGTTACATGGGGTGGCATGGGGATGCAGTGGTTAGCACTGTTGCCTCACACCTCTGGGACCTGGGTTCGAGTCTCTGCCTGGGTCACATGTGTGTGGAGTTTGCATGTTCTCCCTGTGTCATTGTGGGGTTTCCTCCAGGTACTCCGGTTTCCCCCCACAGTCCAAAGACATGCTGAGGCTAATTGGAGTGAGTGGTGTGTGGGTGTGCCCTGCGATGGGCTGGCCCCCCGTCCAGGGTTGTTCCCTGCCTCATGCCCATTGCTTCTGGGATAGGCTCCGGACCCCCCTGCGACCCAGTAGGATAAGCGGGTATAGAAAATGGATGGGTGGATGGATGAAGCTGGTTACAGTCAGTCATAAATCTGCAGTTTGGAAACATTTCGGTTTCTCAAAAAATGATGCCAATACTGGACAGAGAAAGTAGGTGGTAAGATCAGGACATGATGTTGGAAACATAACCAACGTGGTAACTCATATGAGATGAACATCCAAGTTTGTGTAGAACTGGAACAAGGCAGAAACAGCCTCTGTAAATCAGTCTCCCCGAAGAATTTTAGGGACTTTTACCTGGATTTTCTGACGGGGTAAAAAAAATAATAATGACTATAGAGGTGTTCATCACTACAAAGTGACCATACTCTGTAGTAAAGAACACTGGATTTATTTGATTATTTTTATGAGTTTATATTTGATTTTTAAATTTCTTATATATGTATTTTTACAGTTTGCAATGTGTCAAAAATGTTAGACACAGGCCTTTGGTTCACAACTCATCCTAATTGTGTGCAAAATCATTTCACAGGCAGTAACAAGTTTTGCTGCAGGCTGGGCGTGGCTCGTGAGCATTCAGTTAGACATATGTGGTGTACGCATTTACTCACATGCATAGTACTCTACCTGAGAAAATCACACCATTGACAGGAAACCTACTGAAACCAACTAACACACCCAAGGGTAAATGGCTACAATGACACTTAGGAGGACGATCAAAACAAACCTGAGGATTTATATATGCCTATTGTAAAAAAAAAAAAAGCAAGTTATAGTAGTACTATAAGGAATGGAGGGTAAGAAAGTAACAACAGATACATATAAAGCAGTTACTCTTGAAAAACCGGACATGCTCTATTGATTCAGCAGTGCTGTTTATACAGAAATGCATGCAAGTTACAGTACACAAACAGCTTACGCAGCTCCAAGACAATGCATTAAAAAAAGGAACCTAACTCAAAATGGGACCAACTTAAAACAGAACTGGAATGGTATGAAACTAATTGTCCCTACCTAGAAAAAAGGACATTTAAACATTTGACAAAGAACAAACCTAATACTTTTACAACTCCACCTGTCACGTTTGCCATCAGCTCACCTCAATACAGATGAAGTGCGCATAAATTGTAATTTTTCCATGTTTATTGCTTTTGTATGCGTTTTTTCATGGGTGTATTAGTTTTATATTGATTGTTAATGCTTTTTGTCATTAGTTAGGTAGGTACAGTGGTAACTCTAATTTCTTAAAAGTCGAACCAACCAGTTCGAAAAAAAAAACCTAGAGCTCGATCTGAATCTCAGAAGTCAAATCACGAATGCCCACCTAAGATAACTAGTACACGTGGGGAAATGAGTCACGCCGCACGTCTCTCAGTGGAAACAAAGGGTAAAGCTTCAGTCTCAGCCTTGCATTCGCTGTGACAGTACCGTGCATGTTTACACTAGCTGAATACATATATTTACACAGTAAAAATACATTTAGACAATGACAGTAACAGTAATTATTATCAATAAAATGAATTAAAAAAAGATTTCTTATTATTTTAATATTAATAATAAACCATTACTACATTTAATTATAATAATATTGTCGTGCCGACCAGGGACGGACCTCAGACAAAGGCGCAGACATCAGGGTATCGGGGAATACGGGTTGAATTACAGGTTAGGCAGGCAAAACGCAGACGGACAATACAATAACCAGACTGTGGAAACAATCTGAAACGCGGACTAAATACAGAGGACTAATGACAACAGCCAGAAACAGCTGATCACATGGGGATTCCACCTGGCGTTAACGAGGGGAAGTGGCACATGGAAGGAGCGGACGATCGGGGCAGGACATATTGTTTTTTTTTTTTACTTTACACATTGTTTGGATACATTTATTTTCTTACTTTACAAATTACTGTTTTGGTAAATGTGCTTATATGTGTTTAGTACAGTGTATGCTCTTGTTTTACCCTGTTCATTTTGTGTTTAAATGCCAAAAAAAAAACACATTTAGGTGAAATTTTAATTTTTAGGGGCCGTGAACCAATTAATTGGTTTTCCATTATTTCTTATGGGGAAATTTCAATCACAACTCAAACTTTGTAGGATTCGATCCGGAGTTCTATGCAGATTAAATTCAAGTTCTGAGGTACCACTGTATATAGGTTTTAATGGGCAATCATTGGGGGTCTGAAGCAGACTAAATTGATTTACATAATTTGTTATTGGGAGATTCGACTTGGTTCTTGACCAAATCGCAACTTGACCAACCATCTGGAACGAAGCGAGTTGGGTTCCAAGGTACCACTGTATCTTGAAATGATGAATTTAATTTGGTGAGATACTGCAAATAAGCTCTCACCCAATGTGTTATTCAGCTATTTAACACTTTAATTTAACACATGCTTTTATCCAAAATGGCATTTTATTTCCAGAAAACAACATCGGACTGGGGGATAAGGGCTTTGCTCAATGACCCAACAGTGAAATCGCTCTGTCATCCCTAGGATTTGAACTGGAAACCTTCCGATTACAGGCACTGCATCCTAACCCACTGTGCCACATACCACTCCCCATTTAACCAAAAATTAAGCATGCTCTGTCACCTCTACATCCCTGGGGAATGTGACGGCGTGCAGAGGCTGGCAACACAGAACAATCATTCAGATATAAACCAGCCTTCAGCCACGATAAGGTGGAGCATCTGTTGCAAGTTTATGCAGGTCATCCCCTCCCAATCGCATTTATCAGGACATAGGCAGGTCCACCACACCAGACCTGGGCTGTAGCTTGCTAAGATATCTCGTACACTCCCTAAAATGCTGGTCATGCCTGGACAGTGGCCAACACATACACAGCTCCTCCATCCAGGAGAACCTCACTGTCCCCTCTCTTGCAGAACTACAGGGTCAACACGACGGCTTAGACCTGGCCAGCCGGCCTCAATGTGTGAGGAGAGAGCACCGGGCCGACAATCCAGGAAAACATTTTGTTAATCGGCGTCTTCCCTGACAAACTACAAATTCACAGGCACCAACAGAATCTCCCACTAACACTTTAAAGCAAGAAAAGACATTTTGAAGCCCAGTTTAAAACCTATACGTCTAAATTAATATTCAATTTCTGCAAACACAGCAAAAACATCAGGATTTTGTTAAACCTGATCAAGTAAAATTCTGGGGCCGGTTGCACAAAATAGCTTAAGGTTTAATTTACCCTTAGCTGAGGGATTTATTTAAGGGTGTTGTACAGAAAAATCTTAAGGGATTTACTGCGTTGAAAGGCATTTTACAGTAGTAGAACTGTACATTATCCATGGAGAACCTTTACTTGCCGTCATGCCTGCTTGTGGTGCCTGTTATTGCCACCAACGTTAACTCTGTTGACAAAAATGTTGATGAGAATATAGCCTAACGAAGGTTTTTTTGTGTGATGATAACTAAAACATGATTTAATTATGTTTAATGACAGTGAAGAAATTAAACGTATTATTCATCAGAAGAATATAAATAAAATTTTAAAAGCCGGAATTTGTCCCCACTGCATCCTTATCTGATGAAAATGTGTGCTTTATTGTGTTCACTATGAGTAGGTATTTTTCACTCGACTAAGAACAACCGAGCATATAGCATTATACTTTGCTGAATGGATGACGAGAAGCACCGGCGCTAACTTGGAAGATACGAGGAAGTACTGGGAAAAGAGAAGTAGTGGAGGAAAAATTGAGTAGATAAAATTATTGATGTATCTCAGCTACATTAAATGCATTTTTGCATGCATCTCCATATTTCAGTATCGGAAAATTCATTCCATAACCGATGTTCTTCAGGATAATATTGCTGGTGCCCAGGGTGAAACTCACCAGCACTTAGTACCATATTTTTACGCATATAATGCGCGCGCTATACGTGTTTTTACAAACCGCGCAACCCTCCCGCGCAGTATCTCCTTGTGCGCGTTATGCAAAATTTGTCTGGGGGTGGCGGGAGGAGTTTTTTCTTCAATGGGCAGCATGCGCGGTATACGCATGGGCGCGCTATGCAGAATTTTTTTTACATAATTCCTTTGTTCCCGCGCTCTATACGCATGGGCGCGTTATACACGTGTGCGCGTTATATGCGTAAAAATACGGTAGTGGGATAACGTTTTTTATCCTGTGTTCATTTATTGCCATAAACTCAGCCATGTTGTGGTTAAAAATACAGTCAGAGGTACCATAAGTTTTGTTTTCCCTTACTTTGGGTGTTAAGGTCTTTCATGCAACCATTAAGGGAACCTTAACTCGGACGTTAAGGAAAATCTTCAGGAGTTTTGGGCAACCAGCTCCTGGACTTCTGGTCTATTATTTAAGGAGTAGGAAACAAATTGAATGGACCCAGTCAATTATACTTTTCTTTTGAGTAAAAATGTACTAAGTACAATTAAGACCGCTGCAGACCAAGTCCACATTTTTCAACTGAAATTGTCACATGTTTAAAAATAAAGAATATAGGTAAAAGTATGAAGATGGACCTCAATCATTGAATTCAGGCGTTTTGTTCAACCCATTGCCATTGATGTACAAATTCAAGCACCTACTGTAGGCATGCAGTCAGGTTTACAAACATTTATGAAAGAACAGGTCAAGAGCTCAGGGAATTCAAGCATGGTGCTGTCACAGGATGCCACCTTTGCAATAAGTCAGTTTGTGAAATTTCCTCCCTGCTAGAAATTCCATGGTCAGCTGTAACTAGTATTATTGCCAAGTTGAAGCATTTAGGAACAACAGAAACTTGTAAAGAAACAGAGCTGGGCCACCAAGTGCTGAGGCGCATAGTGCGTAAAAGTCGCCAACTCTCTGTTGGCTCAATAACTCAGTAAGTTCCAGCATTAACTCCAGCACAAAAACTATGTCCCAGAAGTTTCATGGAATGAGCTTCCATGGCCGAGCAGCTGCATGCAAGCCTCACATCACCAAGCACATCAAGTGTCAGAAGGAGCACGCTGCCACTGGACCCTGGAGCAGTGGAAACGTGTTCTGTGGAGTGATGAATCATGTTTCTCTGTTTTTCAGTGGCCAGGAGAACATTACATACCTGACTGTATTGTGCCAGCTATAAAGTTTGGTGGAGGTGGGGCCGTAGTATGGGGTTGTTTTTCAAGGGTTGGGTTAGGCCCCTTAGTTCCAGTGAAGGGAACTCTTAATGCTTCAGCACACAAAGACATTTTGGACAGTTCTATGCTTCCAACTTTGTGGGAACAGTTTGGGGAACAGCCCTTTCTGTTCCAGCACGACTGTGCCCCAGTGCACAAAGCAAAGTCCATCAATACATAGCTTGGTCTGGAAGAACTTGACAGGTCCACACAGAGCTCTAACCTCAACCCAACTGAACACCTTTGGCATGAACTAGAATGGATATTGTCAGCCAGGACTTCATGTCCAACATCGGTGCGTGACCAAACAAATGCTTATCTGGATGATTGGCCAAAAATTCCCAGACAAATTTCAAATTCTTGCAGAAAGTCTTCCAAGAAGAGTGGCAGATACAAAGGAGAGACCAACTCCATATTGATGTCTATGGATTTTGAATGAAATGTCATAGGTGTCCCAGTACTTCTGTCTTGTGCCAGTCACATTTACCATTTACACACTGGTGTATGTGTGGGTTTGTAATTATTATTACATTTCCTCGCAATGTGATTAAAACCCACAATATTTACCTTGTGGGGATATTTTCCTGGTCCCCAAAATAATAACTTCAATTTTAAAAAAGCCTATAAAAACAATAATAAGCTATAAAAAAACTAAAAATGCCAAAAGTCTTGTATTTTGCTTGGTTACTTATGGTTAAGGTTGGGGCTGGGAAGGGGTTAAGGGTGTCATAGTTAGGATTATGGTTATGCCCATAGAAATGATAAAGATTCAAATACAAATTTCCATATCAGCAGGTGAAATTCATAACAAAAATTTGGACTAGGTATGCAAAGGCTTCTACTGTGCAGACACTGGGAAGATCATCTCGTGATCTAGGAGATAACCTGTTTTTTTTTTTTTTTTTAAACTTGACACTGGGTGTATCTATCTGTTTTAGTTTAAACCTTCAGAAACTGCCTTCCCAGATGTCCTCTGCCAGGCTGTAAAGATGCCCGGACAAGATCAGAGGCTCCCTTTGCCCATCCGAACTGGGAGTCACTGGCTTAGCAAGAGGCACATACCTGGACAATATTCCCCCACCTGGGAAACTGGGATTATCATTCATATGCTCATTGGCTTAATCCGCCCAATAGGATGGGCAAAATTCAACTTGACCAGAAGACATTACCAACACAAAGTATGTCATGTAATTTCTCTTCATAAGTATATAACTGGACCAATTTCCTCAATGTCTAGGCTCCATAATACCAAAAAAACCTCAGACGCATGGAGAAAAGCACATAGAAAGTTGGAAGAAGAAACCAGAAGTCAATTCGGCAGTGGACTTTTTGCATTCCAAAATTTACGGCTGTTTGGAGCTCTGTCTGACGGGTGTGCAGAGCACAGCGTGGCCCACAGGCCTACATCATCCAGCCATGGATGTAAAAACAAATAAAACAGCAAACAGCTATAATACTGCTTTATTTCTGCCCACATATCTAGGACTAAAAGTGATCTGACAGAAATCAAAGCTTTATGTGGCCAAAGTGTACTTCTGTTACGGTATAAAAGTTAACATGCAGTCATTCAAAGCAGTAATGTCGCTGTCCTCTTTATCTTAAGTGATGAACACTAATATTATTATTGTGTAGTGCTGATAGGCACGCTGCTATTTCTGCTTGTGCCAGTCCATGATCAATTAAAATCAAATGAGTTTGTGCATGATGATGATGATGTATAGCCAGTTAAGCTGCTAAGCATGTCGCAACATGAGAAGTTGTGATCTTCTGTGTATGTGTAACTTTTATCTCGAGATTACAAAATGTTGTGATCTCGAGATAACAGGAAGAAAAAATAGTGATGATCTGTGTCCTCTCAGGACTTCTATAATTATGTGCATCGCTGAATATTATATTACTTAATAACATGTGGTGGGTAGAAGTCCAGATGTAGTTTGCAGTGGGACAGAGGACAGGAAGCCCTCCCTGTTACGACTTTGTAAGGCAGTGGTGAAGAGCATCACTGCTCACCCGCTCCAGGCTAGCATCCTCAGGCAAGCTCCCGGTATCCCCGTTGCTGTTGATGGGAATCTCCATAGTGGCCGCTTTACTCATAATGCTGTCCGTCATGGTGGGTTTCCTCACTCAGGCACGCAGATGGGGACGCTACGGGTGGCAAAAATAAGGTTGAGTAAATATGAAACAAAGTTCTCATACCATCCAGAGAGGGTTTCAGACTCCTTCAGGGCTCATACTGGGATGCTCTTAGAACTACCGACTTTACAAGTGAATTTACAAGTAGGAAACAAACGCGTCACTTAAATTGTATTTAAATACGCCAAATTGACATTAACAATTAACAACGAGAAATGTACTTAATAACGAGAAACAAAGCAAGGACTGTATAACTTTCTTCCTGGGGATAAAATCTACTATTTTGATTTAGATAACAGCAAAAATCAGACATGAACGCACGGTATTACGCTCGCCTCTACACGTATTGCAAACCCTTTTTCGAAAAAAAAACACACCCAGAGAGGAAGCAAGTCTAAAGTAAGGCCACATCATCCTAAGTGTTATCATGTGGAGGCCGCAGACACGCCCACCCACGGCCGCTACGTGGGGCATCAAGACATCCTTCAGCAGCAGGCAAACAACGTCCTGTTTTCGGACTACAAACCATGCAAAGAGACAAGAAGCGATACACTAAATTAATTCAATTAGAGCCATTCATGAAATCATGTTCAGCTCGTTCATTTTTTCCCCTTAATTTATAATGCAACGTGTCAGATGATCACTGTGGAAAAAGTTACTCTCAACTGATGGAAAAAAATTTAAAAATAAAAGCGCATACTTTGTACTTTCTGTTGCCTAGTAATTAATCCTCTATCCCGGGTGAGGTTGTAATTGCCAGCATAACAAGGGTGGAAACTAACCCTCGCAACGGGGTCACAGATGGTGATTATGTCAGCGGCCAGGTTGGCATCTTACGGGTACCGGTTTACAATCTCGGATTCATCGCATGCATGAAACACACAATCCGAGTCTGCGGCTTCACGGGGGCCACGCAGAGCTCCGGAAGACGGCACCTCCGTGCTAAATCACGGAGGACTCTGAGACTCCGCTGACAGTGTGCTTGCTCCCGATCCTTGACACCAGGAGGAGTACACCTTGCCAGACTATCAGTGCTGTCCGCCTGCACGAAAAGGCCCGTTCTCTGCAATTCTGCTGTTTATCATTCACCTGCATGACTGCTAACCAGTCCGGACGATTCATCTCTGCAACATGTTAAACGTATAGCACATCCGCAAACTATAGGCTAATTGCAAAACAATGAATGAAACCCCACATAACGTGTAGCCGTACCTAGCAAGCTAGCTAAACTAGATCATCTGGAAAGATGATCATACCTGTATACAAGGAAAGTCTGACACCTCCGGTTAAGCTTCTTATCTGGCGTATTCCAATGACGCTCAGTGCGCTTCCAGGAAGGGAGAAGGTGACGTGAAAATGACAATCAGTCGTTATTTTATTTCTGCCTGACGTTTACATGACTGGATTACTGCCCTCCTGAGCACCTCTGCTAGTATCTGCTCTCCTCCTCCTCCCCCCATCCAAGACGCAACGTTGAGCGGAACTGACGACATGGTCTGACCCCCTCTCCCCAGCGCGCCGCAGCTCCAGCATGGCTGGGACCCGAAGGGCGCCCCGCTATTTCCCCCAAAGAAGACAGATAACGGTGCACATATGGAGATTAAACGAGGCATTTCGCCGTCTCGCATTAAGTAAAAAGGGAAGAAAAAAACAATGCCTGACGCGTTGCTTTTGTTACTATGCCAAATATAACGATTTTGTGTTATTTTGTAGACATTGCATAAATATGAAAATCGCTTGATAAAATGTAAAACCAATTTTTAGTGTTTCATTATTTTAGATATGGCAGCTTTTTCAAACTTCTTTTGAACGGTGTTTAAACAATGTAAATTCATACATACATAATATGCATTAACATATTTTACCTTATTTATTCATTTTAACTGGCCTATTTTTTTGTATTGAAAAAAGACGAGGGATAGCACTGAAAATGATGATAGAATATATACAGATGTAAAAACTGTACATGTGAGCCAAGAGGTGGCAGTATATCCCAAGAAAACACTACGCAGTCTCTGAAAGTAATACATCAGTCTGAACAAGAGACCTAAAATGCAATGAGGATATCACAATTATGACATCAGTTTAGGAAAATGCGTAATGTTTTCTGTTTTTTTTTTTTTGCACAGTTGATGCAGTCTTTGTTTCTTCATTGCATATATTGTACTTATAGAGCATGTGCAGTATTGGTTAACCAGAGAGACACTGTGGACTCTGTATGTTAACAGAGTTTATTTTTTAACATGGAAATTTAACATATTATATTGACAGGCACTGCAAACAGTAGTGTGCTGTTAATAGTTTATTGCGGCACTGTAGATGGAGCACCTGAAGCTATAGGAGCAAATAAAAGCACTGAATTGTAATAAGGTAGAGTCCTCTGGGTTCATAGTATTGGCTAAACCAAGAAGATGTGATGAGTATTGACTTGGGTTAAGTTAATAGTCAACTCATTATTCCTTTTTGTTAGCGATTTTCATTACACTTCTTAAAAATTGATCAAGGACACAGAATGAAGGCCAGTCCTCTATTTGTATTAACTCTCACCACACATGGCATTCCAGCAAACTCTGCACTTTCCAACATGAGTAATTTTCCTTTACTTGAGCATAGCCTGTACTGGCACAGGCTAAAAAATGGGCTGCAGTCAGTGTAAGTCAATCTGCTCATTAATATTAATTTGTTTCAGTTGGCTGAGCCGTATTTGCGATCTCTATACACATCACAAAACAACAGGCCAAGGGGCTGACAGTAATGAATATTAATGAGAAAATGCAAATAGTCTCTCATGTCAAAGGTCACTCACAGTTAAATCCCAGCTGAATTTTCTCAAAGCTCTCTGTCTCAAATGTAAACACTGATCCGGGTGTTTCAAAATCTCACACACTGAAATATCCACTATAGGAAAGAAGTCAGTGGATAACCAATGAACTGGGGGCGCTATTGGGAAATGGGGAGCGGTTAGCATACCAATCAAGGGGTGAACAAAGGTACAGTTGTCCACTGTTTTGTTAAACTTTAAATTAATTGTAGGCCGTGTTGTTGGGAACTGCCAGCTTGGTTGTACTCTGCAGCCTTTTGGAAATCAGATTACACGAAACGCGGGAAGCGTCGTCTAAGAGGCAGGCCCTTCCAAAGAGCTCTCTGCAGCTGGAAAACTCCTCAGTTACTGGCTCTGAGCAATCGGAGTGACATAAGCTTTGTAACTGAGCTGCATTACCATGACTGGGCCGGTGGGGGGGGGGGGGTCTTACGGTCTTGGTTCCAGGCAGAAGGCAAAATTTTGGCCTCCTGTTTACTTTTAGCAACAGCAGTGCCAAGAAGAATAAGGAACAATAAGAGGAAGGAATGCCATGAGTCCTGGGTGGGTG
>JAODUD010000036.1:13052562-13076850 GCA_026784285.1 Stomatorhinus walkeri
TCTGTCATCATTTTAAGTGGGAGAACTTGCACAATCGGTGGCTGACTAAATACTTTTTTGCCCCACTGTAGATGTAGAAATGCTGCTAACCAGAGATTCAGGTATTTCTAAATTTAGTGACGACCACTGCAGCACGGTGTGCCAGCCTCTGATATCCAGAATACTAGACTCTTGTTAATGAATAACTCAAATAACCAATTGTTTATGGCTTGTTGACAGCTTTTCGAGACATTGAGGTTGGGAGAGCCCTGCTGGAAAGTGAACCACAGTACAAAGAGGATGGCCTGCTCGCACTGTGCACTGTGCAGAGCTGCAGGGTCCTGCTTTGATTAATCCAAAGCTGTCCCTGGTTGGGAACATCTGGATGCTGGATCCAAGCCGCATGAGGACAGGTACAATCAACAACCCAGAAAGCTGCACGAGCACCACCTCCCGAACATTGCTCAGGACATTTTCTTCCGTCATTATACTCTAAGATCAAGAATCAAAGCCCTAAATACCCAATTGCTCCAAGGACTGGCTGCTCCTGCTCCAGGACATCTGATTGGCCCATGTGACCAGGGAAGGGAGGGAGACCTCATTAGCACTTTTGGGAGACAAAGCTTGATCCATTCTGCCTTTCACAAGGAGCAAAGTGGACAGGAGGAAAAATACAAGAATGTGCATGCAGGGACCAAACATGGTGTCTGGGCTTTTAGTCTGTCCTTATACTCTCTAGCTGGTGAAAAACTTTTATATATTTAACAATTATTAACTGATTCCAGGTCAGCTGTGGGAGTTAGCTCACTTTTTTCTCCCCATTTCCTGCTACATCCCTTCTAATGAACACCTTATCACACCGTATCTCTTTTTCTGAGAGGAACCAAGAGCATTGGTTCTTCTCAAAAGTTTTGTCTGGAAACTTCCCAAAAAGTCTCATGATCAGTAGGGGGTCCTCCATGGTGAGAGTGGGGGTGGGGTCTGTAGAGAAGTGGGGGTGGGGTCTGTAGAGAAGTGTTCTGCTTGTATGATATGAGTTAATTTTGAAATATTGTGTATTTCCTGATTGCTGCAAATGCAGAACATCGAGAAGAACTTGAGGAGTGAGAATTGAGTGTTGAGGTCTTGGTGTTCATAAGAAACAGCAAAAGTTGCCATAAGTTTTTCTTAGAAGGGAGTTAAATATGGATGGTCTGTTGACAGCAATTCTAACTGAGCTGCTGCTGTCAGCAAAGAGTGAGCAAAAATGGGTCCAGCGAAAGAGCAGCGCCATCGTTCTGAAAACATCCAGACCTGTCAGTCTGAGACCAGCTGTGGAGTCTTCATGTTCACAACCATTTCTTAGGTTAACAATTGTTCTTTCATCTTAATATTTTCAATAAAAAAGCAGTAAAGTCTTGCCGTCATCCAGAACGGAAGAGTACAAATGAATTTAAGAAAGAGTAAAACAAAAGAAAAATTAGTGATGAACCTGCACCCACCAACAAAAACCAACTGTACTCTTTTGACAAAAATGATACAAAGTGAAAAAGCAGAGTGCTGGGATACCTGCACAGCTGGCTGCTTTAATGAGAAGCAGTCCGGAGTGGTTGCTAGGTAATAGACACTGTGACGCAGGATCAGGGCAGAGATGGGAGGGGGCAGCTGACCCAGGGCTGGGCTGTGCCGAGAAAAGTGCGCCTTCCCAAGAAAAGCTCTCCCTCTCTCCACAACGCTGTGGCCTGTGCGACTCAGTGGCTGAGCAGGAGGCAGCGCCCGCCAA
Organism: Stomatorhinus walkeri; assembly: GCA_026784285.1. Taxonomy (NCBI): domain Eukaryota; kingdom Metazoa; phylum Chordata; class Actinopteri; order Osteoglossiformes; family Mormyridae; genus Stomatorhinus; species Stomatorhinus walkeri. Next base: position 13,054,304 of record JAODUD010000036.1, read on the forward strand.
ATGAGAAACAGACTACTTTTATCCCTGCTGCCTGATTCTCCTGGACCATTTTTTTTGGTGTTGTTTTTAAGGAAAAAACCAGATACTCCAAAAATAGTTGAGGGGATCGCGTGCCAGAGGGCTCCGAAGGTTTTTTTTTCGCCCCTCCTAGTCACGCAAGCCGCCTGGCAGGACTTCGGCAGGGAAAGAGCGGCAGCCCAGGCGAGTGAGATGCTGCTCCCTCTGACCTTGTCCTGTCCTCATCAGACATAGCTGTGCCATGTGATCATTATGAGCAATCTGCCCTCTGCTGGAGCTCATTTGAAGAGTCTAGTTGCCTTGGGGGTCAAAGGCTGGTGAAATTTATCCAGCACAAAAGCACTGAATCGTCTGTCACATTGTCATTATAGATCTCCTTAATACATCCTGATAATTAATAAAATAGAAATTCTATCTATCTATCTATCTATCTATCTATCTATCTATCTATCTATCTATCTATCTATCTACAGTGGGTACTAAATTATATATTTTTCCTCATTAATGTACACATAGCACCCCATATTGACAGACAAAAAAAAGAATTTTTGAAATTGTTGCAGATTGGAAGAGGATCCCCAAATCCAGGTGTGAAAAACTTGTTGCATCTTTCCCAAGAAGACTCATGGCTGTATTATCTCAAAAGGATGCTTCTACTAAATACTGAGCAAAGGATCTGAATACTTAGGACCATGTGATATTTCATTTTTCTTTTTTAATAAACCTGCAACAATTTCAAAAATTCTTTTTTTTCTCTGTCAATATGGGGTGCTGTGTGTACATTAATGAGGAAAAAATATAATTTAAATGATTTTAGCAAATGGCTGCAATATAACAAAGAGTGAAAAATTGAAGGGGGTCTGAATACTTTCCGTACCCACTCTATCTATCTATGTGTCTGTCCGTCCGTCCGTCTAATCTGTGTGGTTCTGAAAGTCCCTATGTTTCTAAATCCACTGAGAAATGGCGTATGTGTGAAGTGTTACAACACAGCTTGTGCAGTATTTAATTTTTTAAAATAATCCCTCACTGTACCACACTGGCAGTCTGGATGGAAAAGACACAGTCAGCGTGTACACACTGGTCAGTGCTAAGCTTGTCAGACTCATGGAACAAGCGGCAAGACCTCAAGGTCATTATTTCATTATTGTTATTATGTCGTTGCTTAGCTCATACCCTTATCCAAAAAGCCTTGCGATTTAGACCTTTTAAAATGCTGGGTATGTTTGCTGCATTAATTAAGATTCCTTATCCAAAGGTTCAACAAAACATTCTTTTCCAAAGTGTCTGTAATTTATCAATCGTATTCACAAATGAGATACAAGTGCTGTTTTTTTTTAATCAAATATTTTAACGTTTATTGGGGATTTTTATTATCAAGACAATGATAGACAACACTATCACCACTGTGCCCAGGCAGATAATTTTAGACCATGTAACAGAAACTGTATCACTGCAGAGAAACCTAAACTTCCACATGCAAATGTGAAAATAAAGAACCACATTCCATTCCCCATTAAAAATGAAAAAAAACATACATTTTTAAAAACATTTGGAAATGAAATTGCTTTTTTCCTGCCTTCATCTTGCAGTAATTCACAGGATAATTGCCATGTTTCAGTATCAACTGGAGTCCAAGGCAGTGGTGACAAAAAACCAGTTTTAAGGTGTCGTAAACAATAATAGCTGGTAGACCTGAAAATTCTACATGGCTGTCCAGTCGCATTTTGCCAAGTGCTGTCACATCCTGCAACCAATTCGAGTTTCTCACTTGTGTTATGGTCTGAAAATTCAGTTTGCTGCATATAAAATTTGGTGTAGAATCAGTACAGGTTTATCGTGAGTAGCTAAGGCTCTGGTACAGGTGAATCTTATAAAAATAAATATCCAATTCTAAAGCACATGCCATCACCGTGTCCATCTCTGGGCAGCCATTCACAGGAAATGGGACTGAGCAGGTATATATGTGAGTTTCAGTCGCATCCCATAGATGAACAATGGCCAAGATGTGCTGACAGGACCAAGCCTGGCGTCGAGGCACGCCCCGTCTGCTGTAGCATGCGTAACTACGTCACATGAGCATGAGGTTAGGGAGGATACAGGAGACCAAAGGGAGGTCTATTCCTCAAATGACCCTCACATTCATGTGACCATGAGGGAAACTCTAACAGAAATATTACAATAACATTTTGAAATGGGTAACCGATGTACAGATTAAAGAATAATAAATGGGATGAAATTGTATGTTGGCAGAAGCAATGGGAATTTTTGTAATGTCAATCTTGAGGGATTTGTGTATTAACAGTAATCACACAGCCTAGGAGATACCATTAGCGATAACTTTTCGTAGCCTGGCCTCTTTCACGGGGTACATTTGAGAGGAGTGCAGTATTGTTGTTGGAAGCCCAGAAGTACCTTTTAAGGGGATACTCTTACAGGAGCATGCAGAGCATGCAAGGGTTTTAACCGGTGAGTCACGAAACAGCATATGGAGATCACTAGCTGTATACGTGCCCTTCTGTCTAGTGGAACGGGACTCGTCAGGCACTGCTGACAGAGCCTCTGCATGGTTCCCAGTCATGGGCCTCTTGCACTTGCCTCCATAACTCCTAGCCGTGCTGAGAAGCCTCACTGTAATACACCCAGGCAGTCCCGCGAGCTAAACACTCTCCCAACATCACCTCCTTCACGGGACTACCACAGAAAAAAGAAAAAGAAATGAAATTTGCAGGTTAGGTGCAAAATTTTTCCTTTCCAGAACATATTTTAAATACAAACTTGAAATGGAAGCTGTTACAATTCACAGAAGAACATGTCAAGTCCAAGACAATCACAATTCTCAATAACCTATGCCTTTTCACGTAAATGTCCCATAAATGTGGTCCAATTTGTTGAAAACCATATAAAATCTCTGAGGTCTGGCTGTGTTTGTGCCATTGCATGTGAAGCAGCTTTAAGCTTACTCTGTTGCATTGTGTGTAGCATATTTTCTGGACTGAAGCTTTTGTGGTCAGTGGTGGTCACCATGGGAACAGAAGTCGGCTATCAGTAACCATAGAAACAATGGGTGGTAACATCGCTCTAAAAATGCCCTTTCACTACTACGGTTAGTAATATAGAAAAATGAGGCATCACCAATAGTAATTATAAATACATCGGAAATATACAATAACTATAATACCATTCACTGAGGACTATTTGTAACTACATAAAACAAGACAATACCAAGATCTTTAGCTATGTATTTTCAACAGATGAATGTGGATCTGGAGTTAAATTAATCATGAGTTCCGTGTTAGACATGATTTAACCAAAACTTTAACCAAGAGTTTTTTGGGGTGAAGGTATTAAAATATTTACTTATTTAAGAAGCAAAATGCCCAAGAACAGAGCTTGTTATGCGGCATATTCACAAAAGGTGACTTTGGGTTTAGAAACACCAGACTTCCCCAGAGTCACTTTGTGGTTTTCTTGTAACAAAACATACAAACATACAAATCAAGGCTATTAGACAATTTGAGTCATAAAATTCAAAATGTACTGTCTTTTAAAGACCCTTTTGGTCTAATTTATTGTTTTTCTTCAGCTGCAGTCTTCTCAGATTCTACAGTCCCTAGAGGCTATAATGACATCATGAGATTTAGCTAATAGGAAAAAATCTATTGTCTTCAAAAAAGGAGTTCCAGAGGCTTTAGAAAATAATGTGGAGGCTATCAGCTACATTTAATTTGAGCTTTACGTAAACCAAGTATAAGACAATATGACAACAGAAGAAGGAAGTTTTTAAACAGGCACTGTGTTAAACTCCAATATATCTGTATGTGTCTAAAACGGAAAATAATTTTTGGAAACAAATATTGGTATATATTTGTCTTACTAAGTGAATTTCAAATTGCCTTATTTCCTTGACAACATTTGCAATTATTATTGATAATTATACTGCCATTTATAATTTTTACAACAAAACAAATCATTCTGAAAAAGTAAAAACATAAGTTAGCAAGAATGCTCTTCAGTTAAATTACAACAAAAATGTTAAAACAGACACTAGGGCAATGTGCTGTTTTGTTAGCAAGCTAAAACTATGAGAAATATCCACAGGTCTAATTCAAATCAATACAGTACCCAGATTATTTCTGTTAACAATGGATGAGTTCAAGTTCAATATACAGACACTTGGAGGCTAAGCTGCAACACTGTATCACATTCCAAATAATCAGCTATTTATGGGACAATTCTAGACTCCTTGGGCAGTGGTTCTCAATGGGGGAGGGGGAGGCACGGTCCACTAGGGGGCTGGGGCCGTGCAATTTATTTAAAAAGCGTAGAAAAAATGACGAAAATAAGCTGCTGGTATGTGTTTTTGGGTGGTATGAATTTTTATGGTATATTGATATTATTTTCAAATGCGTATAGGATGACACAATACGTTTCATATCAATATTCTTTTACTGTGAATTAAAATCAGGGCTTTAGTAAAGATTTATTAATAGAAACCAATAGTATTCCTTCCTGGTTGTAAACAGTGCAAGAGCTGTGGTGATTCACAGCTAACATCAAACCGTCCAGTTGGTGGTATCTCACAGATAAGCTGATGGAGGGGAAAGGTGAGGGATCATTGTTACTTGATTCATTTTGTTTTGGTATGTTGTTAAAGATATAAAGTATTTGCCTTATTTTGTTGAAGGCTAATACTTTAGAATGATGGTCTTTTCACCTTCAGCGCACTTTTAATGGTTGTCAGGCTTCAAGTTTTAGAGCCATTCTTCTGTTCTTCTGTTTTGAGAGTAATGTTATAAACTGAGAAAAAAGAATGTCGGTGGACATAGAGGAGTGAATCCTTGTTTAATTTTTTTTATTTCAATAAAAGAAATTACGTTGTTTGGCAGTGTAACCAAATAAAGATGTGTTTATATTAAAAAAACACAGGCAATATTTATCTTAATTGCAGAAAAAGAAGAAGAAATAGAACATCATAACCTGTGTTCCTGAAAACAGGGCGACCTTGAGTAAAAAAAAGCTGAGAACCACTGTCTTAGGGGAGCCAATAACTGGGTTTTGCTGCTAAGTAATTTCAAAGATCACGTATCACTGCACAGCTCAACCGTGACAACGCTCATCATGATCCTGTGCTACGGAGCCAAACACTGCAGGAGAACACCACTTTTTTTTAAACTAGAAATGTTCTCTCATGATTAGATAACTGAAAGGAAGTGAGACTTTTATAACCTGTCATTATCGTCCAAAGAACACTGCGCTCCCAGCTAATAAAAAATAAATAAGCTGTATTGACATGTTACCAGTTGGAAGCAAAACAGCTAGGAAAGCCATTTCCAAAACAAATGGGAAGATGGAATTTCCAGACGACGGAAAAATGCTTGCATTCGTACGCTGGGGTCTTACACAAATGTTCCCCCAAGGCCTCTATCCCTGACTGCTGTAAAGAGTTTGATCAATGCTTCAGAGACTGAGGAATTCAAGAACGACAACATTCTCTCCTGGCCAAAGGGGAGAACTGGATGACCCGCGACACAATTGTCATGCCAGTCCCAGGCAGGCCCCGTACTTGTGACCATCGTCGGAAAGTGCTAAACAAATGCTTCATTCACTTCATATTGTGGCAGTACACAAAATTAACACAGACTGGTGGTATATGGGGGATTTTAGCACTAACATCTATATGAATCAATACCAGGCAATTCATTTCAGAAACCCCCGACCCCCCCACACACGTGTGTTTTGGTATGGTCCGTTTGTTGTCTCAACAGTGTTTTAACTTTCCTGAACTGTGTTGCCATAGAATCAAGATTAAGGGTATATAGTGAGCTTCTAAGACACTGAAAGGAGTTTATACAGTTCACCGAAGATGGATATCAGCAGTTGGCATTAACAGCAAAAAGGCACAAAAAAGACAAGACTTTCCACAGAAAAAAACAATACAATGGAACTGCCAGAAGAACAGGAGAATGGTGACTCAGCACAAGACAGGTTTTTTTGTGTTTCTAAATTTATTGTTTTCTTTGCTCAGCTTTATTTTCTCCAACTGCTTTAGTCTTGTCATTGAAAAAGCTTTATTAAATTACACATTTCTACAAAACAATGTTCAGAATTATAGAAAAATTCTTAGTCCTCCCACTTAGGGAAAAAGGCAAATATCCATCAAAGTTATGTAAACAAGACCGTAGTCCACTTGAGGGAACATACAAGGGAAACATCCTTAGACTACTGAGCTACGTCAACAATATATACATTCTTCAAAACATTCCCCTCACCTAACCTGGTTGATCAATGAAAACATAATCTTCACTTGTCCATAATGTTCAGCTCAGTGATTCTTGATGGATTTAAAAGGAAAAAAAAAACTATTTACATAATGAGAGAACGCATCAGTTTGAATTTATGAAGAACTGCTGGAGGAGGGCCAGGCTTTTCCAGTTTACTAGTACATCAAGATTGTGTTTGTGTCTGAATCACTATGTTTAGCATTTATGATACATTTACTTTGGGATTTTAGTATATAGCTGCCATCAACTGCCACAAACACTTTGCTGAAGGTGTGTTAGTTGACGTCTCATGTGAGGCACAAGAATTCTGAACTGTTCTACAGGATGTCGACTTTAAATACAATGATACCCTGGCCCTTCAAAATCTCTTGTGACAAGCGGAGGCCACATCTCTGAGGGAGATCTCCAGCTTCCATTCCATGTGGGGAGCCCTATGCCTTTGTTCAGCACTAAGCCCTTAGTAATGCCTTCACATCAGCTGTGAACCCCAAGGAAAAAATAGTCAAATTATACAGCATACCAAGAACTGAATTAGTATCTGTTCTTCTAGCGAGCATTATCTTTTTTTATAAATATAATAAAATGAAGATGTTCTCAGTCACACGTTGCAAATACTCAGAATCACGAACACATTAAATGACTGTCCCATTAACAAACCCAAGCATTCAAACTCTTCTTACATACAGAAATACATGTATAGCCAAACGAAATGACAGCCCCTTGGCATGAATAGTTGACATTTTCCATTAACAAAAATCAGTATAAAAATATATATAAACAAAGTGTTTTTAACACTAACTCAGCAATCCCCCTATATGTGCAAAAACTGGGTGGTTGCAGATGTCTTTGAACACCACTTGGATTTGAAGGAAGGAGATCACTGATAAAGGGTGAACACATGGTTTCATTGAGATGCCAAAAACCTTGATCCACATATATGCTCAACTGAACCAGTTCCAGGCCATCAACCCTCTGGCCAGCCAGTGAGGCTGAGCAGCACTACTGAAATACTGAGGTGGTGCTTTTCTAAAGACTCCCTAGAACAATACCAGGCAGGAGGGGAATAATGACACTATGTTATCATTAAGGTATCACAGTGTGTCCTGAGACCAGCGGTGTCAAATTCTCATCTCTGCCTCCTCACCCTGCTCCAGAGAGTGCTCTGCCGTGCTTATTAAGGAGGTCGGGGGACCCTGACTCACTCCAAACGGGGAGATGGTGGGGGAGCAGGCCGCCAGTGGCGAGAGCGAGGGGGAGAAGCTGGGGGACATGGCTGTTGAAGAAATGGAGCCATCATGGCTGATGGGTGATCGCCGAAGGGACAGCAAGTGTGGGAACGTCCGTCCAATGGCTGGCTTTGGAGGGACAGATTTGGCCCCTGGATGGGCTACAGATGTAATGAGAGGAGGCGGGTCAATTCTAGGTTTGGGGTCTGTCTTTGCTTTGGGCTGAAAGGGTCGACGGTGATTGGGTGGAGCATTCTCATCCTTTAAGCGGGCAATCTCAGTGAAGACACTGGCCAGGGGCTGGAATTGAGGGCACCAGTTCAACAGATAATCCCAGTTGTAGCTGCCCCGAAGCTCTTCGTCGCTGGCCACAATGGCTGTGAGAGACCCATCTATGGATGGCTTCCCATCTTCCGGAAAAGCATAGTCCTTGGGGTGTGAAAGACTTAGCCCTCTTCCAACACTCAAGTAGCCTCCACCTTCATCCCTATAGATAGGGTGCTGTCCAGGCAACAAAGTCCCACTAAGCACTCCCAGCTTCTTTCCTTTGAACCACTGTCCAGTCTCCATCCCTGGCTCACAAGAGGTATCTGACAGTTGGTCGGCATCCTGCTGGATTCCAGAATCAGGTCCCCGAGCAGAAATGTGCTCCTGCATGGAGGAAGAGATGCTGGAGACTCGTGGGTACTCATTGATCATCCGGATCTCATCATCTTCTGCTGCTTCTGCCTCAGCAGAGCCCCTCCCACTGGAGTGAGAGGGGTCCAGCGATCCTCCACGGGGATATGGCACTCCGCCTGTCCCACCCTGATCAGTGGTGTATCCCGGTAACGTCTGATGATAGATTCTCTCAGCTCCAGTCACTCTCGATTCATCAAGCTTCTGCAAGACAGTGCCAGGTGCCACTGTTCTGTTATGGTCATCCTCCTTTTTCCTCTGGCGTCTTGACCTCAACAGGACGAGGATGATGGCAATGATGACTAAGACAACAATGGACCCCAGGGAAGCAGCCACAATGCTTACAAGCAGCATGTTGACATCTGACACTAGGCCAAAAGAAGTGTGGGTAATGTCAATGGTCAACTGTGCTATAGCGACACGGGAGGTCTCCAAAGGGCTATGGGCCATCACATCCAGCTCCATCTGCCGAATCTCCCTCTTAGAGCGCCCGCCAACAGTGTGAGTGTTCGACCCATCCATCTTCAGGAATATGATACCTGTTGTTTTGTTGATGTCGAAGTATGGTGAACCATTGACGATGGAATACAGCACAATGCCATCTACACCACTGTCCTCATCTCTGGCATGCACCTGCCCAATAATCTGCCCCTTCCTGGCTCCCTCAGGAACCTTAAAAGAGAAGTCTGTTGTGGTGAAAACTGGGTCATATTCATCTTCACCAGTCACATAAACCTGCACGGTGACTGTGGCTGAGTAGTTCCCGGGATCTGTGGCCTGAGCCACAAAGCTGAAAGAGTTGACTTTCTCATAGTCAAATGACATGCGAGTTCGGACCTCCCCAGATGTCTTGTTGACCGTGAAGGCATCTCTACCAACTCCAGATTTTTCCAACATGTAGTACTGTAATTGGCCGTAGACACCAGCATCATAGTCAATAGCATGCAGCATGGTGACGAGTACATTGGGTGGTTGGTTTTCACGGATGCTTACTGTCAACATTTTCAGGGGGAAATAAGGTCTGTTGTCATTGATGTCTTTCACCTCTACATTGACGGGAGCCAGGGCATAGTGACCATTGCCATCGGAGGCCTGGATGATGACCACATGGGCAGACTTCCTCTCGCGGTCCAAAGGTCTCTGGAGCCGCATGATTCCTGTCCACTGGTCCACCGAGAATAGCTCCATCTCATTCCCTGAGCTGATAGTGTACTGAATCTTTGCGTTTACAGGAGAGTCCGGGTCAGTGGCGGTCAAGCGCAGGACCTCCATTCCGGTGGGGGACCCCTCGCTTAGTGCCACACTGTACTCCGTACGGCTAAATGCTGGTGGATTGTCATTGGTGTCGGTTACAATGATGATGACCTCCACGCTAGAGCTGCGCTGTGGTACACCGCGGTCAGATGCCACGACTGTGAGGTTGTAGGAAGGCTGGGACTCGAAGTCCAGCTGTTCAGCCAGTATGAGTGTGCCCACAGTTTGGAAACCCCGCCCCTCCAGGAAGCGCACGCTGTTCTCGATTTGGAAGGCGTTCCCTGCGTTGCCGCTGGCAATGGTGAAGTCGAAGCCGCAGTTTTCCCGTGATAAGTCTCCATCCACCGCCTCCAGGGTGAGGATGGTTACTCCGGGCAGACCATCCTCTGACACTGAAGCCCTGTACTTTGACTGGTGGAACATGGGTGGGTGGTCATTGAAATCTATCACCAAAATCTGCACAGTGGTGATGGAGGACAGTGATGGGATTCCGCCGTCTCGGGCCTCGATCACCACAGTGATAGAAGGATGCTCTGAGTCAAATTCTGCTTTCTGGTTGATAAACAGGGTGCCTGATGAAAGACAATAGTGATAAATGTTAAAAGAAAAAAAACACCATGAACAATGCTTGCTTTTGCTCCAGCAGTGCTACAGCACACTGAAACTCAATTACTTCTCAGTCTCCATGCAGCTGCTACACCTTGATGTCTATAGTCATTTCCTTTTAAAATGCCTAATATGCATCAGATGAAATGACATTTAAAAGCAGTGACTTCCTAGCAAGCTGCCCTTTCCATTAACTGGTTGACACCAGTTTTTCATCTTAGTTTTGTAGCACCAAAAGCAAACGACAGAGATGTTGCATCCTTACCATTGTTGGGGTCGATGTAAAAACCATCCAGGGTCGATGACATCACTCGGTACGTGACCTTTCCATTCTCCCCAGAATCTCGGTCCGTGGCGGTTACCGTGATAACAGAACTGCCCGGTGCGGAATACTCAGGCAAAGTTACCTAGTAAACCAAAGAACAGCAAAGAATGGCCTCTCACTTTTGAAGCAGAATGACATCACTTCATGCATTTTGCAGGACATTTAGAATCAAAGGGCTAATGTCAAGAACCTCCCTCGGACACGCAGTTGGATTCGTGTCCAAATTCACCATAAAAGTTTAATTACCTTAAGTTTATGTGTGATGGAAATGCTGTGAAATGCTCTTGCTTTGAGTGACATTTGCTGGCTTGTCTATTAAATTTAATGGGGTGTGAAAAACCTTTAAAATAAGCCCCCTAAGGAACAGGTCTAAAGGCAGTTACTGTGATTTTATCATATGGAGACAGCAAAGGCACTGAAAAATGACATTACAGCACTAGAGGCACATCTGCAACTCATCCTGTATGGTAAAAAAACAATAAATTATGAGCCAAGCAACATTTTAGCCTCCTTCAGAAAATTAAGGAAAACAGTGATTTTAATAAGAAAATAGCAGGGCTGGGGTCTTGAGGTGGGTACCTGGTACAGATCCTGGGTGAAGGTGGGGCTGTTATCATTGACATCCTCCACCAGCACCGTTATATTGGCCTCGCTCTGGTGCCTTGAGTCCGAGGAGCGGACAGTCAGCGTGTACCAGGTCCGCTCCTCAAAGTCCAGCGGGCCCGTCAGGGACACCCCTCCCCCATAGCGGTGAATCCCAAACCTCCCTTGGGAGTGTATGTCCAGCCGCAGTGTGTAGGATAGCGGTGGGCCTGAATCCACATCGTTTCCCGTCACCTGTGTGATCTCCGTGCCGATCATGGTGTCTGCGCACGGAGGTCGGTGGGAAAAGTGAAACACAGAAATCCTGACGAGTGCAGTTGGTAAAAGCAGATTTTATATCGTTCCCAGAAGCTATTATATTTAAATTATATTCAATTTATCGCTTCTCTTGTCCAGAGCATGGCCAAGTATGGTCAGTGGTACTCAAAAATGTGGTACTCGCGGGTACCAGAATCAGGGTAATGACTAGCTGAAATCTATATATTACCTATTCAGAGAAGGTTCTTTGAGAAGTGTGACCTAAAATATTAAGCATTCATATGAATGGGCAAAATGTGCCGCCTGAGTCTCCTAAAATGAATAACGAATAAAATGATTGCTTTCCGTTTATGTTGTAGGTTACTTCGCTTGATTGGCTTGTAAGATATGAGCACTCACACAGACGAGGCTACTACAGGTCAAGGTCAGAAAGGTCACGTCACTCACTCTCAGGCACGCGGACCTCCTGAGGCAGGGGGATGGTGGGGCTGTTATCGTTGACGTCCATTACGATGATGGTCAGGGTGGCAGTACCTGCCAACCTGGGTGTGCCTCGGTCTGTCGCTGTGACGACAAGCCTGACAGCACAACAGTGAAGCGTTAGAACGTGTCCTCACAGAACCTGTCGCAATTGTTCCGTGTTCACCTCTTGCTCTGCTTTTGTAAAGAATTTCATGGGTATTGTTTTAATACCCATTAAGGTGCAGGAACGCATTTGTAAAATCAAACTCGGACACCGCCATGGGTCTCGGTTGGAAATAAAAAGATCCGAGGGCTGGATCTGAAGCAAAACACATGTCTGTTGTAGGATCCCTGGCAGGAGTTCCCAAACTTTGATAGTTCAGAAACCCCCCTCCCCACTGATATGCACCATCTGTCAAATGCCCCCACACTGTAAGATCACACTATCTTCCAGAACATCTTACACATTAATAATCTACTGGATGTTATTGCCCAAACGTTATGTGAGATGATTTGTTTATTTTCCTCTTTCCTGAGGCAAAAGAAGGCTACGCAAACAATTTGTCTGAACTGTCGGCGACACTCTTTCGAGAAATATAACAAGGTATCTGCAGGCTGCAGGGAGGCGGACACCACCTGAGATAAAAGCTAGAGAAGTTGGAAGGAGGTGACGGTTTAGGAGATGTTTTTGTTTGAGAGTTCACTGATGGGATGGGGATGGCACAGCTTTCTGGATGTCATTCTGAACAGGGAGGCCATGGGGGGAGGCATAGAGTCATATCCAATTGTGGGTTTGCTTCTTAAAAACTTAAATATACAGTGGTACCTCAGTACTCAAACTAATTAGAACTCGAATTTCTTAAAAGTCAAAAGAACCAGTTCGAAAAAAAATGACCTAGAACTCGATCTGAATCTGAGAAGTCGAACCATGAATGCCGACCTAAGATAACTTGTACGCGCGGGGAAATGAGTCACGTGGCACGTCTCTCAGCGGAAACAAAGAGTAACGGTTCAGTGTCAGCCGCGCATTTGCTGTGATAGCATGTTTACACTAGCTGAATACATATATTTAGACAGTAAAAATACACTTAGACAATGATAGACAGTAAGGGTAATTATTATTATGTAATAAATTGCATTTAAAAAGATTTTTATATCATTAATAATAAACCATTAATACATTTAATTATAATGATATTGTCGTGCCAAGCAGGGTAGGAATGGAGACAAAGGCGCAGACGTCAGGGAATCAGGTTTAATTACAGGTAAGGCCGGCAAAACGCAGACAGACAATACAATGACCAGACTGGGGACACAAACTGAAACGTGGACTAAATACAGAGGACTAATGACAAGAACTAGAAACAGCTGATTACATGGGGATTACATGCGGGGTTAACGAGAGGGCGTGGCACACGGCAGAGCGAACGATTGGGGTAGGACACATTTTTAAGGACATTATTTTTTTTAACTTTACATATTGTTTGGATACATTTATTTTCTTACTTTACAAATTATTCTTTTGATAAATGTGCTGAGATGTGTTTAGTACAGTATATGCTCTTCTTGTTTTATCCTGTTCATTTTGTGTTTTTTTTTTTTAAAAAAAACATATTTAAGTGTAATTTTTTGGGGCCGGGAAACAATTAATTGGTTTTCCATTACTTCTTATGGGGGAAATTCGATTTGAATCTGAGTTCTGAGGTACCACTGTACATATTTATAGGACATAACCCTTTGTTTTGCTTTGCTTTAAATAAAGTTTTGTAAGTTTGAATTATATAATTTGTATTTTTTCATTATTGTTCATCACTGAATTCTTATCGATGTTCTAAAAGTTACCCGTGCCTCCTGGCCCATTAGCTGGGTGTGACCAGAGCAAAGATCTGATAATAAATGAGAAGACATGAGCCCTCACTTTGCTTGTGACCAGATCTCTCTGTCCATGATGGCAACAGTGGTGACACTGCCTGTTAGTGGGTTGATCCTGAAGAGGCCGCTCATGGAGGAGGACCTGATGGAGTAGGTCACCTGACCATTTTGACCCTGATCGAGGTCATCAGCCACAACCTACGTAGAAGGCAGAGAAAGCAAAAATATTTATAAAAATATAAAAAGCAACATTTAAAAAAATACTGGACATTATTTGCCTATGTAAATCATTCACCAGATATGTCTTAATGCCACAGACTTAGCTAAATCTAGTTTTCAACAAGAAATTAATTATACTTACAATATGGATTTAGCGGTAAGACTGGTGCATGCTTCTACTAAAGCCTAATGCTAATATGCTGGTAATATTGGTGATACCTGAATGATGGGGAAGTCATATCCCTGAGCCTCCCGAATATATGCAATGTAATTCTGCAGCTGGAAGCGAGGCAGGTTGTCATTAACATCCTGCAGGATCAGGTTAATGGCCATGAAGGTGCTTGATGATGCAGTTTCAGCCTTCACCACTAGGCGGAGCCTGGGGCTCTCCTCAAAGTCCAAGCCGGCAGAGCTCTGAACCAATATCTCACCTAAAGTAGGAATGGGAAAACAGCAGAAAGGAGCGAGAAGGACTCTTAATTGTTCACTAAATTAGTATTTATTATTCCACTAAATTGGTGGTCATGTTTGTAGCATAGGGAATTAGCATGAAGCTCATTCTGCTCTTAACCCATTGAGCCATACCTGTGGTGGAACTGATACGAAATGACTTGTGCCGGTTGCCGCTGAAGAGACTGTAGCTGATGCCCCTGCGGGAGCCGTCAGGATGCTGGGCTTGAATCTGCACTACAGCTGTGCCTGGGGGAAATACAGACAAATGATTCCCAAACTTGAAAATTGATCTGCTCTATGTGCTGCTGTTGATAATGAGTTCAACTATGAAACGGCTTTAGGACACCAATGATTTTAACGTTATATTTTACTGATTATTCCTTAATCACCTTCAACATAAACTACAGTTTAGATCAGTGTTTTCCAACCTGATACTCACAGACAGTCCACATTTTTGGTTCCTCCCAGCTCCCTCCCAGACAGTCCACATTTTTGCTCCCTCCCAGACAGTCCACATTTTTGCTCCCTCCCAGGCAGTCCACATTTTTGCTCCCTCCCAGACAGTCCACATTTTTGGTCCCTCCCAGCTCCCTCCCAGACAGTCCACATTTTTGGTCCCTCCAAGCTCCCTCCCAGACAGTCCACATTTTTGCTCCCTCCCAGACAGTCCACATTTTTGCTCCCTCCCAGACAGTCCACATTTTTGCTCCCTCCCAGACAGGCCACATTTTTGCTCCCTCCCAGACAGTCCACATTTTTGCTCCCTCCCAGCTCCCTCCCAGACAGTCCACATTTTTGCTCCCTCCCAGACAGTCCACAGTTTTGCTCCCTCCCAGACAGTCCACATTTTTGCTCCCTTTCAGACAGTACACACCTTTCCCTCACCTACCGGGGGCTGGTGAGGGAGCAAAAACATGGACTGTCTGTGGGTCCCTGAGGGCTGGATTGGGAAATACTGGTTTAGAGGAGTGGCCAATGAAGCAAACTGAGATTTTGACAGACCTTTGGCTGCGTTCTCCTGGATGCTGACATCTCGTGTGTTGCGAGAGAAGCGAATTCCCTGGTATTCCTGCTCCTTGATGTAGATGATCACCACACCCAGGGATGACTGTGCTGGGTTGCCCTGGTCCATAGCCTCCACGATCAGGGTGCGCTGTCGCTGGGTCAGAGACTGCAGGCTTTCTGTCACCTGGATAGCCCCTGTCAGGGAGTTGATAGTGAAGCCTTGTGCCAGGCTGGCGAATCGGTAGAACACAGATCCATTAGCACCAAAGTCCCTGTCCTCAGCCCTCATGGTGGCCAGCACTCGGTGACTGGGGATGCCAAAGCTGGAGATGTTGATGATGAGTGGATCCTGGACAAAGAAGGGCGCGTTGTCGTTGATGTCCAGGATGCTGACGAATACCTCGGCCGTCGTGTTGCGGGGGTCAGCTGGGGATGAGTCCACTGCAAAGACGTGGAAGCTGTAGGCAGCTAGTCTCTCACGATCCAGCGGCATCGCCGTGGTGATCCTTCCCGTGTCCTGGTCTATGTGAAACGTGCCGCGTGATTCCTTGCTCAGGAAGTACAGGACTTTGCTGTTGTCGCCCCGGTCCTTGTCAATGGCAGTCACTTTCACCAAGAAGGAGCCCACAGGTGTGTCCTCGGGGACATCGACGGTGTAGCTGCTCTGCTCAAACTCTGGACTGTTGTCATTGATGTCCAGGACAGACACCTCCACAGTAGCAGTGCCTTGCAGAGACGGAGTCCCATGATCCAGGGCCACCACAGTCAGCACATAGTTGGCTTTTCCCTCCTGGTCCAGAGGCCTGGATGTGGAGAGCACTCCTGAGGTGCTGTGCAGATGGAAATCTCCTGCTGGGTCTCCAGCTGTGGGGGGGGGGGGGGGACAGGGGGCAGAAACACACACACAAACAATGTGGGGAACTTCAGTATAAGGGCAAAAATGTGTGGGTAAGATTCTTTTGAAAGCAATGGCTGAAATACTTTAACCATGATCAGATCTTTTCTACGCCATTTGATTTTCTAAACAGCAAAAATGTTGAAATACCCAAGATATCAGTTTACTACATAGTGGATTCCAAGAGGCAATACTATTCATAATAAGAACCACTCGTCTGTTGAATAACTAAAGATTACGTTTGAGAGCAAGCTGTACAAGTTTATGTGTAACTGTGTAATGTGGACACAGTTAATGTGCTGTAGCTGCGGCTTCAGTGCCTAGCGGCCCCCACCTGTGATCCTGTACTCCACCTCCCCACTGGCCCCCGTGTCCTGATCTGTGGCCCTCAAGGTAAACAGCTCCACAGGTTCCATGTTCTCGGGCACTTCCAGGCTATAGAGAGATGCAGTGAAGGTAGGTCTGTTGTCGTTGTCATCCAGGACTGTAATTGTCACAGTTGCCTTGGCAAAGTTGGGTGGGATTCCGCCATCCTTTACATAAACTGCAAGAAATGATACAGATTTTTGGAGTGAATGGCATCATCATGTTGAAAAAGGAGAGAAATTCCTTTTCACAATACTGATTACACACTCATGGCAAGAGGTGTCCAGGCCAACCCCCGAGGAGAATTACCTGTCACTGTGTAGTGATCTTGCACTTCCCTGTCCAAAGCCCTAGTGGCAGTTATGACACCGGTTTTCGAGT
Source organism: Stomatorhinus walkeri (assembly GCA_026784285.1). Classification (NCBI taxonomy): domain Eukaryota; kingdom Metazoa; phylum Chordata; class Actinopteri; order Osteoglossiformes; family Mormyridae; genus Stomatorhinus; species Stomatorhinus walkeri. The sequence continues at coordinate 13,071,209 of JAODUD010000036.1, forward strand.
CGATGGTGAAACACTCTTCAACAATGCCCCCATAGGTGAGACGGCTGTTGGCCCCTGAAAAAGGTTAAGGATCATTTTGTTGTGCTGACCAACCACCACCAACCCTGTTATAGGTCACTCTACTCTCAGGTTAGCAGAGAAACATAAGGCAGAGGCTCAGCATGACGACAGCAATCTTCGAGTTATTTTTACCACATGTAATAAGGAGGCTCTCGTGCATTTGCTGTATTTATTTTGAATGAATTCTGCTTCTTCAGCAGTGGTGTCCTGTGCTTGCCGACTTGGTGTCTGGCTGCCAGATCGCGTGCTAAGAGAGAATAGTCTGGCACCACCACCTGTTTACCTCATTAATTGGTCCTGGAGAGAAAGTTTATAATCGCTCTGTTTTATGTGAGTCTGATTCAATCCAGGAGAATGCAAACTGCCAGTACACCCCCACCCCTCCGCCCAACAACCTCCTTGCACGCTGTGTACCCCCCCGCATTGACACCAGTTAAAAACACATGCTGGTGATGTGGTTGTGTAAAGGCTATTATACTGAGGATTAATGAAAGGTGGCATGATGGTTTGACAGGATAGTACTGTGGCCTGACACTTCCAGAGACTCGGGTTTGATTCCCAGCCCTGGCTCACTGTGGGGTTTGTTCACCTGATATTTGTTCAGGTCTCTACTCAACCCAAAAACACAGTGTCTGAATGCTCAATGCGTGTCTATGAGCCTGTGCTCTGTGACAGATTGGCATCCTGTCCATAGTCTCCTTTGTCTCACCTCCCGTGTTTGTTGGGAAAGGCTCCAGGTTCCAGTACAATGGATGGTAATATTAAGAGGTGTATTGAATATATTGGTACAGTCAGTGAGGAGAGTGAGAGGTCAGTTAGTGACGTGGCCCACCTTGATCTCGGTCAGAGGCGGATACCGTCAGCACAGTGGTCCCTGGGTTCTGGTTTTCTAAGATCTGTGCCTGGTACTCATTCTTCTCGAAGAGGGGAGCCTCGTCATTGACGTCGATCACCTGGACGGACAAGACCTGAGTGGCGGTGTGCCGGGGCTCCCCGTGATCCTCGGCAACGATGGTGAGGTTGTATGTGTCTTGTTCCTCACGGTCGAGTGGCTTCAGGATGGACAGGGAACCTGGGAGAAGCAGCGTCAGTGAATGATTCGCCGGCGCGGGACATGTCTGCACGCTTGTGCTGAAAACAGGTAACGGCCATGTTTCCATGGGTACAACAGAGGCAGGCAGCACCCTTAAAGACGAGGTTCCCAGAATGGTGCAGTGTGACAATGATGCAGAAGGAAGAAACAGACCTTTAAAAAAGCCACTGCTGCTGGCTTCAGCTATTTTGAATAGCATGAGGTAAACAGTTTTGGATAAAAGCATCTTTGTTAACTATTATGGTAACATATTGCTTTTGGTTTCATTAGGAGCAGAGACCAGCTGACATGGTGCCTCTCCACATGCTGTTAACGCAGTAAGCGTATGCCTGCCTACCTGACAGTTACTGTAGGAGCTGGGAATCGGGACAAGCTGGCCACAGCTTCCAAGTGTTTCCAAACTACTAGGGCTGCGGTCAGGAGTACGAGACAGTAAACACGCTCCAATCACGCAAGGCTGGATCTGCCGTGCCCTGCTGGAATTAGGCACCGTTCCCCACCTCCCGCTCTGCCCGTTAATGACCAGGCAGAGACACGCTCACACGGGCTCCACGGCCGCCCAATTTCATACTTTTAATTTGGGTGCCGCTGTAAAGCGCGGAGCACACTGTGCGTGCGTGTGGTGTGGAGGTGGGGACCAGGAGCTGGGTGGAGTCTGCTGTGGTTCTTGTTTTGGAAGTTTTTTTCTTTATTATTTTTTTCCCTCTCACTAACCCCTAAGATAAATTGCTGCTCCAGCTTCAGTCTGGTTGGAATTACAACTTGGAATTCTATGACCAAGAAAGCCTGACTCTAATCGAAATCAGTGGCAACACAGTGTTTCCCCAGTGTGCGTCTCTCTACTGCCTTTGGCCACTATATTGCTTTCTGCATGAATCACACACAAACGCAGCGGACGCCTCCCTTGACGTCTCCATGATAGCCATGCAAGCATGGTCTTCAAAAGGTTTCCTTCTTGAAAGCAGAGGGTTACTTAGCATATCCTGTCCTAACTGCTCTTTCAGTTACTAGAGGCTTCTGGGGACATCCTTCTAATGCTAACATCCGTCTGATGCTAACATCCTTCTAAGGCTAACATTCTTCTAATGCTAACATCCTTCTAATGCTAACATCCGTCTGATGCTAACATCCTTCTAATGCTAACATCCTTCTAATGCTAACATCCTTCTAAGGCTAACATCCTTCTAATGCTAACATCCGTCTGATGATAACATCCTTCTAAGGCTAACATACTTCTAATGCTAACATCCTTCTAATGCTAACATCCTTACATCCTATAAATAAACCTCAACTTGAATTTCAATTAAAACAGAGGTATACTTTTTCAAGGGATTTAGACAGATTTTGCCAAATCAATAGATATTCAGCTAGAGGTTCTGCAAGATCTTTACGTTTCTCATAATCTAAGAAGGAGGGTATTCACACTGATTTGGTGCCATTAAACTACTATGATTTTCTATGAGGATCATTGTTTTGGATGGCAATTGTTAGGCAATTACTATCATTAACCTAGAAGGAAAAGTGGATGGACTCACCAGTGTTAGCGTTCAGGGTGAATTTTCCCCCAGAATTCCCTGTGAGAATGTGGTAGGATACTCTGCCATTTTGCCCATTGTCCGGATCGCGGGCTATGACGTAAAGCACCACAAAGCCCACCAGCTGGTCCTCCATCACGCTGACAGCAGTGGGTGAAGTGAAGGCTGGCTCATTATCATTCTTGTCAGTCACAAAGACACGAGCGGTGACAGTACCCCAGCGCTGCTGGCTGGTGTTGAGGGCCGAGTCCGTGGCCTGCACCACGAGGTAGAGGGAGGAGGTGGCCTCGTGGTCCAACCCCTGCTCCAGGGATAGCACCCCAGTGAGCGGGTCAAGAGTGAGCAGGTCAGTACTGTCAGGCCAACGCTGGAGGATGGAGTAACGCAATTCACTGTTGGGGCCACTCCCGTCTCCGTCTACTGCCTGGAAGGTATACACTGAGGATCCAGGCTCCATGTTTTCTGGGATGACGATGGTGACCAAGTCCTCAGGGAAGTGCGGAGCGTGGTCGTTGCTGTCTTGCACCTCAATGTCCAGGTGGACCATGTGGCTGCTAGGATATGCTTGTGAGAAGTTGTCTACCTCCACTTGGAGTGTATAGCGGGAACCCCGCTCATAGTCTAGTTCCCGGGCCAGGTACACATCACCAGTCAGGTGGTCCACCACAAACGTCCCATTCCGATCGGTGCCGCTCACCACAGTGTAGGTCACCTGCCCTGATTCGGGAACATTGTGCTGATCAGGTGACCGGAGAGAGCCAACCACGGATCCTGGTTTCAGGCCCTCCATGAAGTTAAGGCTCATGGACAGAGAATTGGGTTTTGCGGTGTTTCTGCTAGAGCTGAGGACCTGCAGAGACATGTATGGTACAACAGGGATTGAGATCAAAACCTTTAGGGTCAATGATGCCTTCATGGTTAAAGGGTCAAGATTGGGGATAAGATTCATGTGTGCTGAGTTGTTATTCAGTTATAATAATGCAAGCTGGAAGGTGCATATTCCAGCTGAAAAACACTGAATGTTTAATAAGCAAATGAAAGCTGCAAAACGAAAGCAGATTGCAACCCAATTTTTTTGTCAAATTCGTGGGGAACAGAACAAACAAGAAGGAAAAAACATCTATCAGCAGTTTTACAGGCTAGAACAGCATGCCTGTTAGTGTAAATCAGATTTAATCAGGTAGGTTTGTTAGAGCCAGGAAAAATAATTAGGGATGTAAGTAAACGCAATCAGAAAAGGAAACTGTTAGAATAGTGAGGTTTAACCACAGGGCCCCATTCTTAAAAAACATAGAAGTCGACACTGTGACCACCGTCCAATCAGGGGCTCAACAAACAAGGAAATGATTTTGAACTCAGTATGGAAACATTGCACCACAACACTTTAATGTGCTTGCGATCGGGATCAGAGAGTGCGAAGCTGCTCGAGAAGCTGTAACGGATCAATGCCGCCAGTGCGGCCTTAACGGGCTGCAACGACACGCTGCCCCTCCCCAAACATGATCTCACTGACTCCTGATTAATCACATGGTCCACGTTATCGAAATGCAGATAACAAACTTGACCTACAGCATTCAGAAAATTAGCCACAGTGGACAGCAACGTGATAATGCGATGCAGAGAATAATCAGGCCTGAGCACGTCCCAGAGAAAAAGCAGAGCGTGTTTATTCCCGGAAACATAGATTTATTGGGTCTCTCTATTAAATTGTTTTTGGTCACTTTTAGATGAAGGAATGAATGAATGGTTTTATAGAGTCAATTAAAGGATCACCCTTGAATTCATTTACAAACGATAAAATTTTATTAATAATATTATTAATCCAGCTATGGAAGGGCTTGGGAGGGGGAATGCGATGCAGTTTTAATGGCTTTAGAGTTTTCCAGGCATTGCGTGTAAAGATTTACAGCACACTGCCACCCCCGGGTCTGGCGTTACTCAGCGGCATGCTACATGCTAATTTGATTAACTTCAATGGCACGTTTAATGCTTGCTCAATAGGGCTACCGTGCGAAAAGTGCCGAAGTCACCGGTTGCGGGCGGGATCAGAGCGGCCTGAAGCTGGCACTCGGCGCGGCCCAGTTGCCAGCATTTGCTTTTTCCTGTCAAGACAGGTAGGCAGGCGAGGGACCTTCTGGACGCTGCTGTTTTTGATCACTAAGGTCTAAAGGGTGATGACTGATTGCACTGCAAAAACACCTATAACGTCAGCGAGATGTTTTTTAAAATACTTCTGCTCAAACATGTTAAGATTAGATGTCATTTCAGAATTTGCACACTGAGCACACGTGCTCCAACCACAATGAGTTAGCCTGCCCTGCTCAGGTGCAGAAGAAGCAGCTGCATGGATTTAACACGGCCGTCCCAACCATCGAAATGGATTTTTATGTATTTGAAGTCCGTGGACAGGATTCATTGTGGGACTAAAATTGAGAAGAGTAAAATTGCAGGGCAGAGACTTGGGAAAGACAGTGAAGGTGAATGAGGTAGACGGGGAACAACATGGGGGGGTAGAGTGACCCCAATTCCTCTGGGAGGCTCACCTGGATGAGCAATGCGATGGAAGCACTGCGGGGGGACAGGCCCCGGTCCGAGGCCGTCACCGTGAAGCTGTACTCAGCACAGTCAGACTGGCTCAGGGCGGAGGCCGAGCGCAGCTCACCCGTGGTGGGGTTGAGGGTGAAACGTTCTGCCCTGGGACCTGGGGGTCATGGAGAACATAAAAACAGACTGTATGTAAACATAAACTCCCAAAGGTTCACACACTGAGATGCAGCCATGGCAAGAGCAGCTTATGATGTGTTTACGAGCTGTTTACTACATCACATATAAGCACAGAGGCACACACACACACGCACGCACACACACGCCCGCTCGCACGTGTAGGGTAAACATATCCTTATGGGGACCGCTCATTCATTTCTATAGGGAAAATGCTAATGCTAACTATGACA
>JAODUD010000036.1:13097216-13110088 GCA_026784285.1 Stomatorhinus walkeri
CTTCATCTCCTGGCCCAACCGGGAGGAACGTTCTCGGTGTCTCCTTCATATCCTGGCCCAACCGGGAGGAACGTTCTCGGTGTCTCCTTCATCTCCTGACCCAACCGGGATGAATGTTCTTGGTGTCTCCTTCATCTCCTGACCCAACCGGGATGAATGTTCTTGGTGTCTCCTTCATCTCCTGGCCTCACCGGGAGGAACGTTCTCGGTGTCTCCTTCATCTCCTGGCCCCACTGGGAGGAAGATTCTCGGTGTCTCCTTCATCTCCTGGCCCAACCGGGAGGCATGTTCTCGGTGTCTCCTTCATCTCCTGGCCCCACCAGGAGGCATGTTCTCGGTGTCTCCTTCATCTCCTGGCCCAACCGGGAGGCATGTTCTCGGTGTCTCCTTCATCTCCTAACCCAACCGGGATGAACGTTCTTGGTGTCTCCTTCATCTCCTGGCCCCACTGGGAGGAACGTTCTCGGTGTCTCCTTCATCGCTTGGCCCCACCGGGATGAACATTTTGGGTGTATCCTCTTCTCCTGGGCCTCAGTTTGTTGACAACATATGAGGCTTGAATCAAAACAGCTGCGGCTTTTTTACCCTGAGCAAACCTCCGCTCTGATTCCAGAAAGGTAACCAACCAGCCCCTTTATATGAAAACCATGGCAGTAAAAAATAACGAGGCTGTGAATACACACTACGGGCCCAATTCTCTGACGGCTTTGGGTTTCAGAGGGGATGACTCACAATTTCTTAGAGAACTAAAAGAAAAACTGGGACAAGGGGTCTGGAGAATCCAAAAGGATAAAACATACAAAGAAACAGAGATCCACAAATCAGGTCAGACATCACTTTCAAGAAGATGAGAAATATCCATGTTCTCTTAGAGGTGTGAGCAGGGGACCAGCTCTCAGTGGCATCCTGCTGGCACTGACATGCAGCTGGGCTCACACCTGTGACCCACAGCACACCTACGGCTCTCAACGGACCTGTCCAATGAATCACTGCAGACCTGCTCTACTGCAAGCTCCAGGCTGCTTTAATGGCATTCCTGTCAGTCTGGATGGAGTGAATAATGACTACAGAATATAAATCAGGCATATAATATCACAGTGGTAGAAGTCCATTAGCAAGCCATTATGATTAAAGATTCAGACAAAACATTCTTTCTAGAATCATTCAAAACATTGATTCTAGATACTTTTACTTGCACCTTATTTAACCCTCCGTTTTTTTTCCTTCCAATTTTAAGGACATAAAGCTGTTGACGGATGGATACTCAAGATCTCCCAGCATCGGCTTATCATGGCAACATATTATATTGGTCTTTCTTTTTAGTTTTTTTTTGTGACATCAGTGAGACTGCATCATCTCCAAGGACAGCAATGACAGTCTGACATCATGTATGGAGGTGGACAGAAATAGGCTGGATGAGGGCAGACTTGTGGTAGGCTCAAAGGTAGGCTGAATGCCCGGTGGGGCCAGCTCAGCTCAGTCGACCGTCCATCACAGACATAAACTGGTGCTCCATGGCACACCCCTGTGCTCATCTGCCCATCCTGTTATCTCAGACCTGAAGGACCGCCAAGTGGAAACGGAGCCTGATAACACTCGGATCAAAGAAGCAAAGATGAACTCTGCAGGGAAGGGATGGGAGATCTAATACTTCAATCCTGATTTATACCTACATTGATGTTTCATGCATACCAAGCCATCAGTCACCAACACGCATCTCACTTTATGATAGAATGGGCCTTTTGATCTCCACAATGGAATGTAATTTATGCTGTACTTTCCTATGAAGCAGGAATGATGGGCACAGGTTGATGGGTGATGTAATGGAAAAACAAAAACAAAGCATGTTGAAGAACGGGATCTCAAAAACTATCACGCTAACTAGTACCAGTTAGGCAGCCATCATCCTCTAATCAGGCATCAGCTGTTAATTGAGATGCATGCGGCCTGTGTTTATATGAAACACATGGCGTCATCATGACACCTTTTTAAGAGGGGAGCTTTATTAGGGTTGTGTTTTCTTAAAAATCTGTCATTCTTAACTGGTTACACCACAGCAGTAAGTAGCATCTCTAATTATACAAAGGCATGCAATGCAATACAAGCCATGAAAATACAAGAGGAAATCTGTACTTTGCAGGTCCACTGCTACATCTAGGTTGATTAAACAACACCATGTGAAAATATGCACTTTAAAAGCTTTAAAACCAATGTTTAATACTCAGTCTTCAAAGTCTGACCAGTTCCTGGTATAGTTGTTAGATATAGATATATATTATCGGAGGGGGTACCGAGTTGAGAGGAACAAGCCTATGTAATCTCTTGTGCTCAGAGCACATGTACACACGTACAGAGAAGCCATGGGCTTCCCCACGAGCGACATAACGCAGACCTGAGTGACATCTGAAGATAAGGCATGATCCTCCTTTTTCCGTCTGCCACCGGTGGGAGCCTTTGGAGGAGCCGTCGCCATGGCGATCAAAGGCCAGGAAGCGACAGCCTGCTTTGTTTGACAGGAGAGTAAACGGCAGGAGGAAAAATGGCAGAAAACCTGAGACATCTAAGGGCTCTGTAAAGGTGCCAGCTCCCCTAGGACTAGTTCAGCCTAAGTTCAGATGAAGAGATTACATCGATGTGGAGTCACAGTGCTTTTTAGAAGAACAGAACTTAAATCCCAGGAAGAATTCTGTGAGAAAAGACCTTGTGTAACACCACTGTGTTGAGCTGCTGCACTGTATCATGCTTGCGGTAAGAGTATGTCTGCAGGGAATGAAACCTGATTTGTAGGAAGATGAGAATTACCCTAAGTCAGTGCAGAGGCACACATACAGAAGACAGTGTCAGCCAGACCCTTTCCCGTACCGCAGAGACATTTACATGGCAACATTCTTGCCTTGTTTCAGATTAGCATTATGGCTGAGGCATAGGTGTGCTTTACATTTTGGCGTTTCAGCTAAGGTTTTACTACTTATGTTCAGGTTAAGAATACTGGAACCTCTGAAGACTGCGATGGGCAACCTTCAAGCCCACATTGTTCCCTACAACACCACTTTCATCTCCACAGGCAAGCTGTTTCAGTGAGCTGATGAGGTGGGGAGCCCATTAACTGCAAAGGGAAGGAAATTTCATAAAGCTAAAGTATTAAGAACAACTGAAACAAACGAAACTGGGGATTAATGGAGAAGCATGGGAGCCTTTTGAAGATGTGGTACAAACCTAAGCTGGTCCCACAGCGTACGAAGCAGACACCCTGCTGGCTTTAGTAGCAAGTGAAAGCAAGAAGCAGATCAACGTTCTTTCAATTAAATTTCTCGAATGAGTTGCGGATAAAGACCTCCAGGTGTAAGCTTTAAGTGCGGGAAGTGGGGCCCTCCTACCAGAATGACTTTATTCTATGTTTAAAAGTGTTATTCTACAAGTAAAAAAAAAAATGCATTTGTTTTCACCCCCCATGCCCTGCACTACCCCCCCAAAAAAAACATTGCTCTAGTACTGCTTGCCTCCCTGCTTTACAGACCAGAACTGAGTACTTCTGGGATGTCTTTGATAGTTAAACTGGGTCCAACCCAATCCCATCCTTGCTAACACGTCTCTCCAGTGTTGACATGGGAAGGCAAAGTGATTATGAGTAATTATGGTCTATTGCCGTTGTGGGTTGAATCATTGAGTTTGGCCATTCCTAAGTTCTTTTGGAACAGAAGCCTCCTCCCTTTCAAGCTCCTGTGGATGCAGAGCCAAGGATCATACACGCTTTAACCCATCCCACATTAGCCAATTGGCTCGAAAACTGGTCTGTTTCCTTCTTGCTCCTTCATGGTAGTTTTCCATTTAGATTCCAGGAGGATGTGAAGTTAATGAAATTCATCCACAGTTCTTATAACATCCTGTCCAGGGTGTCCCTTGTCTGGTGCCCTATACTTCCTGGGACAGGGACAGGTGCCAAGGTAATCGTGACCCTTCACTGGAACTTGAAGTTATTACGGTAGTTGGATGAATCCACAGGTTAGCTCTCTGAGATGGCACTAGCAATTTTAATATTGGACATGATCTGATCTGATCTTATCTTGTATTTAAGCATTTTTCAAGCTTGTTCAGCATGGGTGAAAGACACAGATCATTTACATTTACATTTTTATCCATTATAATCACTACTACTGCATCTGTTCCATGGTCAGCATGTTCTGCCATGTGCTTCGTGAGACAGACTCATCGTGACCTTATACTAGGTAAGCAGTTATGGAGTGGGCTGCAGCCACTATGATTACTGCCATTTATAATACTAAAAACCATCATTTTAAAAAAGAGCAAGTTGTACAACTTGAAAAACATCAACAATGTGCAGAACTGTATTGTAAATGGCTTCAACAGAAACAGTAATTGGGTCGTCAAACTGTCAGTCATTCTGATGCTATTAGTCTGATTTCTGCTCCATGGATCAGTGGGTTGGGACTGAAGATCAGAATCACTTCTTGGAATTCACCAGTTCTCCAGGCTCAGCTGAGGCTGGCTCTACAGGGCAGACCGCAGAGCTTCGTAAAAAGGTCTCTTCACACATAAACTCCCACTCGTTGTGCTGTATTATTTTTTTCTGGTTCACTGCTGCTGCAAATTAGAATAAAGAGTAAAATTTTATCTAAAAATATATAAAATGCTTTACTGGCATCCCATCCAGACTGTAACCAAGCCTGGGGACCTATAGTGCATGTGCTGGGCTAGAGCCCCCTGACCAGAATAAGCAGCTGGAAAATGGAGTCAATCATGGAGTAAAAATATATTACACATTATGCAGAAATGATCTGACTATTGTTTTATCATGACCTAATAATTTTGTTACCACCTAATAAATGATTACTTACAATACAACCAAGCACTGACAATGGCATCACTGAATGGCACCATTTAGTCCTTACTGTTTTCAGAAAAGTATGCTATTAAACAACTTTAATTTAGGGCTGGGTGATAATAATACCAACAATGCAGGCTTTGCACAAGTAACTGTCTCAGTGAAGGACTGCAGTTGTGAGCTAGATTGAGATTAGGCCTAGGCAGCCAGACATTATACCCACGGGAGGCATGTTCTATACCCACTTATCCTACTGGGTCGCAGGGGGTCCAGAGCCTACCTGGAAGCAATGGGCATGAGGCAGGGAACATCCCTGGACAGGGGGCCAGCCCATCGCAGGGCACACTCACACACCATTCACACACATAGCCATACCTAGGGGCAATTTAGCAACTCCAATCAGCCTCAGCATGTCTTTGGACTGCGGGGGGAAACCGGAGTACCCGGAGGAAACCCCATGATGGCATAGGGAGAACATGCAAACTCCACACAAGGAACCTAGGCGGGAACTCGAACCCAGGTCCCAGAGGTGTGAGGCAACAGTGCTAACCACTGCACCACCTTGGCGCCCCCATGGTATATACAATATTTTATATGTGTCACTCACACACACACACGAAGCAACGTTTTTTCACAAAACAGTTCCCAGATAATTTGCCAAGCTTGAGGAGTCCTGTGTTAAGGTTCACCAAATGATGCAAATCATCAATAAATTTCACAAAAGCATTTTTATTTTGTGAGTATTGCATTTTTAATGATTGTGTACGTTTTCAAGATTATCTACTGCTGCTTTTGCATGAACAAGTCATAATGATCACTGACCTTGCTGTCAGACTTACTCATAGAAAGTGTTGTGTGTTTGTCAAAAAATTAACAAGGAGGAGAAAATTGAACCTTGTCACCAAAAGACTTCCCGCTGTATGGAAATATTTTGTATTCCATAGAGCCGATATTGAGCATCAGAAAGTTAATTGTTGCCATAGTACAAGGTGACACCACCTGCTTATTTGATTGACTCTATTGTTATCTAATAAATTCTATTTGGCTAAAGATTATTTGCATAAATTTTCAACTCCTTTTTTGCTTTATATAAATGTATTGCAAAACATTCAGATAGTGATATTTGAAAATTTTCCAGCAGTTTGCAGCCCTGCTTTTACTGTTTTTAAATTTACTACAGTGCATCTGTTGTATGTTTCCTTCTCTTTGAGCTTCTCTTCACAGAACAGTAGTTACTTCACGGACTTGGTAGCTGCAGTTAACTTGTTTTTTAACTGATGCTTAAACTCCCTTTTTACCTGCTGTGCCATTTCTTTTGCTCAGGGTTGGAGTGGAAGAGCTGAAGAAAGCAGGGTTGCACAGCGTCACTCCCCATTCCCCACACGACAAGGACTGGCACTCGGTCTCCCTAACAACCATGCAGCAAATCAGATGTGCCAGGATCCTGCTCCATCTGGGGTATCGCCGCTATGCTCCATAGCCAGCCGGATTTCTTCTCTCTTGTGCCGATCTCGCAGGACATGAGCTATGAGCTTCTGCTGTCCGTTTTACTTTGCAAAGTAACGTGGTGGTGGGGGAGGGGGGGCTTATATATCTCGTGAGCAGTGAAGTGCAGAGGCCCAGGAGAAGGAGATGCTAATGAAAGGAGGTGGCTAATAGGAGATGCTAGGAATGCCATTACAGCTAGCGGCTTAGCTAAAACAGTTGACAGAATATGTCTAGAACATTAACCTGGCCATCACAGCAATGCTTTTAATCTCATCGTGTGCCACGTTCTGCACATGAGGAAGCCACAAAGCCCCGTGACGCTTCAGGGCGCTGTGAAACTTCGACAAGCCTTGGCCATTGCACGCAAGCTGGGAATGGTCTTTCTTTTCTACACCACTATACAGGGGGGAGGGGTAACGTCTAACTCATTTAGCAGATGGTATAAAAATGTGCAACAGGCCTCAGCTTGAAATAAACTCGCACAAAGGGGTAGAAAGGCTCTCCAGCAGCCGATCTGCTGGAACCGGCACTGGCTTTACTGTCCAACAGGCAACTATTTAATTACACATAGAGCATAATTCATAGAAGCCTGAATAATCTACAGGGACATATTCAGTGTACGGTCTTATCAAGCTGTTACCCAGAATCAGTGTGTTAGTGTGACTGCTGAGCTTGTCACAAATTAGACAGACTTGGGTGCTAATTAGATGCATTTATCCATGTCCCTGAAAAAACAAGCCACCATAACATTTGCCCTGACGATATCTACTATTTCTCTACTAACTCTTCAGTATTTCTTTCCTACACAATTAAATTAGTTTTTCTGCATTAGCATTTCTGTCGCCGTGGCTACATCCCCTACCGATGGTCTGGGAAAAAAGGAGCTAAAGAAAGGTTTCTCTCTGAGCACAAAGCCCGAACAAGCCATCTTGACGAGTCTGAGGGAACACTGCAGCATTACTGCCCTCAGGTTCCCTTTCCAAATGAACTCAGAGAGGTAGGTAAACCTCCCCCTAAACAGATCAGCACAATGAAAAAAATAACAGAAATGTAAGGGAAACAGCATTCAGAACCGCTCAGATGGAGTGTCCTCTGGTGAACAGCAGCAAAGCATTTTGCAGTCATTTTACCCTGGAATCTGGAATCCTTCCTCATTGCATGGAAATGCAAGCAAAAGGCTGGGAATCGCTGCAGAAATGGTTTTCTACAAGCTTTTCTAGAAAATTCTTCTAGGTTTTTTTGACATTCCCACCACCACACACAAACATTGATTTTTTTTTTTGTGTTCTCATTCAACACAAACACATACACTGTATTGACTCCTAACTCCATTCAAGCAACACTGAGAAATGGGTAACGATTTACTAAAAAAAACTTAAGAAAACTGACATTCTTTTTCCTTAGAGAACCATTTTCTCAAAAAAACAACAACCCCACCCCCACACACTGACACAGACACACACACAAACCACACCAAAGCACTCAAATCAAAAGTGAAACTGAACTACATTCCTGTTTGAAAATGTCTTATTTTTCTAACACATTTAACATGGTGCAAGAAGTATTTTTTTTCTTCCTCACTAGAACTTGGCAATTGATCGAAAATTAATCAGAACCGACAATTAGAACCTTTAATTGATGTAATCTTGCCCATGTCGGTTACTTTTTTAAATGGTTTTATTTCAGTTAATACATTCAATGACAAGAAAAGTTTAAAAGGTTAAGAACCCACACGGAGTGGTGAAAATGAAATGAATCTAAACGTGTTGAAAGGTCATATGATTGTATCAACATGTCGCAGGCCATTCACCGACACATGTGCCATGTGTGGATGGGTGTTGTCTTGTTGAAAGACTGTACCAGGGTGCTGTCTCAGGAGGGGTAAGACGCGTGAACGCAGGATGTCACTGACATAGTGCTGTGCCGTCAGGGTCCCCTGAATCAGTACCAGAGATGACCTGAAGTCATTCCAAAGATCATATCATACCATGATGCCAAAAGTAATGTCAGTGAGACTTTCCACAACATTTGCACAATTGGTCCTCTACCCTCAGCTGCACCCTACCTGCACACGACGGTCATCTGTGGTAATGCAGAACCACGATTCATCACTGAACATGGTACGACGCCACTCATCATCAGTCCATGCCTCCCTGATACAGTACCGCTCCAAACACAACCATCTATGCGCTGGTGTTAATGGCAGCCTACGCATGGGACAGTGTGTGCTCATGTCCTGTCCCCTTAAAAACATACTACCGCGCATGTTGTCACGTGGTCGTCCAGTCTGCGACACGGGAGTAACAGGGAGGAGAATTCAAACACCGAGCTGACAGAGCAACTCAAGTAAACAACAAGAAAAACATGAAACATGGACTATTTCATTTACATTGTGAACCTCCCTGAAATCTGCAGAAACCCTTTTATTTTGAAAATGGAAACATGGTAGTAACCTATTATGGTTAAATTTGGAGATTCTCATAATCCTCTGACAAAACAAAATGTTACAGTAAAATACAGTCGTCCATCCATTTTTTGTAACTGCCTGTCCTATTCATGGTGGGGGGTCCAGAGCCCATCCCAGAGTACCTGGAGCAACCCCACGATGACATGCGGAGAACATGCAAACTCCTTTCGTTTTGTTACATGTTCAGTTTTCTGGACACCGCAATATTGCATTTGGCCTGGTAGAGGTGCATGACTTAATACAGTCATGCTCCTGAGTGCATAATGAAAAATGCAATTAAACACTTTTTTCCCCCTTTCAATTAAAAGTGCTGTAGTCAATGGCAGAATATGTGTATCAGTCATTTACATGAAATACACTCAAATTTTGGTGCATATCTAGCTTAAGTGTGCATAAACCCCAAACTAAGTGAAAAAAGCGCCCAACTATGTGCTTTTTAAATGTAAGCGCATGCAGAATTCATCCCTATACCTCCCCCAGTTCCCCAGTGTATAGCCCAGATAAAGAATAGTGCTTTTTTGCAGTTTCAGTTTGTCAGTATTTTCTGTTTAATGGCAAAAAAAAATCTGATCCCTCATTTCCAAACAGCCAATAAGCAGCGTGATTTGCTGTTTGAGCATTTATATATACAGTGTGTGTGTACTTATTTAAAAAGGTCCTGATGGGAACGTAACCACAATGTTTTTACAACTTCATCTGCATCAAAAAAGCAAGACTTTGCTACCAATCTGCATCTATCTGTGTTTTGTAGGAGTGGTGTCAGAAATCGTTAATTATTGAGAGTCAGCGGAAGGTCTCCACAAATGTGGCCATGTAACCACATGAGCGAGTGCGCGTCTGTGTGCCATCTGCAAGCCGTAAGCCAGTAGCCCCATGGCCCAGTGTTACCCCAAGTTCTTACCACCGAAACATATTCTGATTAGTATGTAGGCAAGTTCTAACGGTTTCATTTGAAAGGCTTTGTCATTTAAAATTTCTGTATAATTTCATTATAAATTTTAGAATAAACGGTCACTTATTCTGGATCCAATGACATTCTTTAATTAAGCACCGGATTTTCCATTTTCAGAGGACCTTAAACACAGCTGGACCCGAAAGAGTTTCAGAAGCCAAAATTTAAAAATTTAAGGTTTCCCTCAAGACCTGCATAAACATCCCAAGAAGACATTTACTTGACATACTTTTGTTTTTAAAAAAGTCACCATGCAATATATCTGTGTCTCAGGCACATGCCGTCCAGGGTACATAATTCAGGGAGCATTCAGCGAGTGAAAAATGTCTTGCATATTGTGCCTGCTTTGCAGATTCCTTATTTATTTTTTGTAGCTATGTTTTCCACTTAGCTGGGCAGCTCCGAGACAGTGCCATGGGTCCTGGTCAGGTAGGTACTAATAAAGACGTCTCTGACGTCACTCATGACTGTTCGGTGATGATGGGATTTAGAGATTGACACTTTTTCCACTAAGCTGATTGTGAAAATGGCCCTACTGCTGGGACTGAAAATTAACGGCCGGGAAGGATTCTCAATGTGTGATGTCATGGTGTGGTGGCTACGAGGCTGTGAAACTGAGCCTGGAATTGGAGGAAAAACAAGGAGAAATTCTCACATCTCACAAAATCCAATTAGGTCTTCCAGAGTTAACAGAGTCACCTATCCATCACATACATGTGTCAAGACTCATGTTAGTCATGGTCCATAACATGGAATAAATTTCCTGTCTGACATCTGAGGCAAATTTTCATAAATCTAAAGAACTGCACAACGTCCTGGTTGCAAAATAACTCATTAATTCTCTTTAACAAAGCTGATCCTTTCTTAGCAGGTGACACACTTCAAATCTTGTTACCTGACATTTTGTCTCTCTCACGTGAAGAGAAATATAGCTGGAAACATGCCCTTACAGTGTGAGGGATCACAGTTGGGCTCCTGTGCAAGTGGGGATCCAAAAGGCCGAACCCTGACCGATAATTAACCCCCACCATGAAGCGGGGCAGGTGACAGATCTGATAAGGAAAGACTGAGGCTGCCCAGTGGGCTGCTGCAAATGTCAGGCAAAGACACCCCAGACACAGCCATGGCCCTACAGTGCGGTCTGATGGTTAGACCTACAGTACAATCCATCCCCCGTTCGCATCTCTGAAATAGCACTATATCGCACTGTATCCGTGATTCTAAGGCAAATGAAACCCACATGACAAGCAGCTGGTCAGAGACAGGAGATCTACATTGTGGGTAATTATGGTCCTTTATAAGGACTATAGGCTTCGAGAAAGGACACATAAAAGAAAAATTATACATAAAAGAAGATAAATAAAGAGAACCAAATGCAAAATTGTACAAGCTATTAAGTCTTGGAGAACTGCATCAGAATATCTGTCCAGGTTATTAGGGGTCACAGAAAATCAGAACGCACCCATTTATACAGGGAATGTGGGACAGGTGGAACTAATCAACACATGAAAGCCTGGTCACCTGACTTTTCCTTGTGCCGCATAGGCCACGCCTCCTTTCCCCTACATCCAAATTGCAGGGTTTTCTACAATTAGCTTTTAGCTGCATATAACACTTACCATGAAGCTGGTTTTTAAAAAGTCAGAGTCCTGTTTTCTCTCTTTTATTGTTGTTACTTAAGTACTTTGACAAAGAAGCAGGGTGGGGGAGGGGTTGCTTTGCAAATGTTCTTTTAGCATTTTGGCTGAATAGTCAAGTTGAGTTTGATTCGACAGATCACAGAGAAATAATAAAAGGTGAAGCCTTTGATTTGTGGTAATTCCAGGTAATGGCTTCCAGAGGGTGCCACTCAGCACCTTGGAATGCAGAGAGATCCCACTGCTGAGCCGCCGCTGCCCCTTCCTGTGATTCCATGTCTTTAAACCATCTCTGGGCTGTAAAGTTTCCAGCCTCTTCTGGCCTGTATTTTTTATTCTGAGTGTATACTGCATTTGTGTGTACAGATATACATAAAATGTCCCTGCAGACAGATGATGATGGCTGAAAAAGTAGATGTTCTGGAGACGGCCCATGAAATATCCATAATTTACTGCTTGGGATCAATAAAATACACCTAGCTATCAAAACAAACAGTTTTGACTTTAATAACCTCAACTTATGTCTAATAAACTAAATGAGCTAAAATAAAACGTTTTCACCTGTTTTTTTGAGTTTCTTTAGTTATGTTAGAATTCATTAATCACTCTTAAGTGACATTTAATTGGAATTCTCCAGTTATCACGTGTGCGTGAGGTATTGGACTGATTCTCGTATACGGTAGAGCTCCACATCACCTCTAGCTGCGTTATCTCCAACCACGTGCAGCGGTAACCTCGCCAGCTACAGACCACGCTTCACAGCTACAAACCACGCTTCACAGCTACAGACCATGCTTCACAGTTACAGACCACACTTCACAGCTACAGACTATGCTTCACAGATACAGACCACGCTTCACAGCTACAGACATTCACTCACGCCAGCCCCATATCGGACACAGGCAGCTTGCGGGGCTGTAGCTACCCAGTCAGGCATGTGAAAATCGCTTACGATGGGACTAATGTGAACAATACCAGCCCTTTCCTGCTCTAACCCCACCCACCCAAAACGAATGTCCTGAGAAGTGATTCGCTGTGGAATGAATATCCACGATTTACCCATTTCACAAACAGTCTCTAAGTATGTCTATTTTCTAATTCAAATGGAAATTTCAAATTTTAGTGTCCCATTAATTCATCACGGTGATATTAGCATTGTCTTTTTTTAACAGCAACAGGTGTCGCTCTTTCATTCTTTTTTTTTTTTTACCACACGAACAAAGAACAAATAAAACAGAATCCCCTCCCCCCCTCACACCCCCCACCAGACATGTTTCTTGTTTCTCGAACTAGTCTCTAAACAGCTCAAAAGCTGGCTGGATGCATCTCAAAATCCTATTACGCCGCCCACTGATGTGAAAGAGACTTTGTCGCAGAAGGGGACAATGGCTGCCATCCATATTGGTTGGTCCGCATTTTTGCTCATTAGGTTGCTGGGGAGGGAGCAACATCGCGAACAATCTGCAGATCGGGGACCGGATTGTG
>JAODUD010000036.1:13119496-13130733 GCA_026784285.1 Stomatorhinus walkeri
CTGTGATTCGGCCTTGTTGCGTGACAGGGTAAATGAAAAACCAACTGAGGCTATGGTTTCTGGTCTGGATCGCTCCCTGCACCCCCCCATCATTTTAGCATATTTATTTTGAAGTGTCGCCTGCCAAAGCAGCAAGCTCTCCCCATCACTGGGCCGACAATTTCTGGAAATAAATCTCTTGCCATAGCCGATGGATTTTTCCCCCTCCCCGCCCTGTTGTCCGGCTTTGTCTCAGCCCCTTTGTGAAGCTGAGGTCACAGGAGGTCTAATTACCTGTTGCAAGCGCCGATAGCGGCGGTTCCATTACAAGAGGCCCCCGAATAAAAAATTTGAAAAGCAGAAAAATGACAGGGAACAATATTAAAAAAGTGATGAACGGTTAGCAATTGTGGAAGTGCTGGTGGAAATGCAGCAGAGTAATCTGTGATTGGATGTGGTGAAAAGGGTCCCGTTGCCTTTATATCGTCACAAAAGGCTTTGATTGTGTTTGACGGGACTGGGTCGTCACTGTCGTCACGGCTGATGCCGCCCGCAGAGTAGGTTTGCGTTGTGCTTGCTGCTGCTGGTGTTGTGGTTTAACACCATTCTGAGCCCGTTAGGAGCCTACAGCTCGTACGGGATGATCAAGTAAGTGCAGGCAGGACCAGAACCACGTGGGACTCCAGAAGCCTGGGGGGGCCAGAGTAATGTGCTGTTTTTGTTTTCTAGCTAAGTATCATCTTCACTTCTCAAACTACATCCTCTCCTCCATTAGTGTTTTCCATTTCTAAGGCTAAAGCGCCACAGAAAAACAGAAAACAATGCGACACAGGAAGATGGCACAGCAGATAGTGTCCGTTTAATGTAATGGGTGAAAGCATTTTGCTGAGCGTAACAAGGGTTAATGCCAACATGTTCTACACCAAGGGACCTGGCAAGAACTACTGCTTCATGTTTATACTTCAGTAACCCATACTTTGCACTCGTAAAATACCTGAAAGTCCTCCGGAAACAGGAATATATTTTTAGAATCTTTCTATTTCAGGTCATTTCCAAGCAATTCCTCCGAGCCTTGTAACCCGTCCATAAGTTTAAAGCAGCCATTAATATCTGTTTAACTAATGCCTTTCTGTAAACATATGGTTAAAAATAATGCGTTTTCCCTCCACTTTTTTAAAACTGCGTTAATCACTAAAGCGCCACTCAGACTCAGAGCCACTTACGTCTGTGTGTGATCAAAGTTTGTGTTAGTGGGTTCCTTTCGGTAATTAGCTCCTATGCAGTGCATAATAGCTCGCATCTGTGCGCCTCTGCACTGCTCAGACTTCTCTGTCACTTTACCCACAAAAGAAACATCAAGCTGCATGACATTACAGCCTGTTTCCTGTGAGGTAAATAAAATTGAACTTTATGGATTCCATACCCCACACACCTCCCACCCCTTTTCCTAAGGACCCAAATTATACAGATGAGTCTCTTTAATCCCCAAATGTGGGCCGACCCGATCACAGCGAGGCTCATTTCCTGAACGCCGACTCGAGTGTGAACTCCGCTTTCATGTCGCGTGTGCAGCGGTTCCCCAGCAGCAGGCCCACGTTCGGCTCTGCGGGCTGGGCTGGGCTGGGCTGGACGCTTGTGCTGAAAGCCACAACAAGCAAGGGGACAGATCGCTTTCATCCGGCTGGGGGCAGCCAAACCCTCGCTAGGGTACTTCCACAACGTAATGGCGTTCACATGCTGAGGGTGACAAATGTGGCATCAATAAGAAGCTTCATTTATGAAATCTAACCTATCATGGAGAATCGGAGGGCAGAGTCACCCTGGCAGATTCAGGGGGAGCAGAACGTCACATGGCCAAGGTGACATTTTGTCAGGGGCTCCAAAATTAATAGGTACACCCATGAACTATAATATAAACTATATACCCCTAACCCTTACAGGACAAGACCTATTTGTCCCACTTTCTGTTTCTCTCAGGTCTTAACTCAACCTTGCACTCGTCTTTTCCTCCATCTCTTATTCCGTGCCCCACAGTAAACAACTTGTTCTGATTAATTTCTCCTGGTTATCAGACTTTTTCAAACATTAATTTTAGTCGGCTGCCTCACTGTGGTGAAAGACGGAGAGGTTTTGGGCAGCACACTTTGCAGGACACACCCTGCTGACAAACAGGGACATGATGGGATAAAGAAAGA
The DNA here is from genome assembly GCA_026784285.1 of Stomatorhinus walkeri. Taxonomy (NCBI): domain Eukaryota; kingdom Metazoa; phylum Chordata; class Actinopteri; order Osteoglossiformes; family Mormyridae; genus Stomatorhinus; species Stomatorhinus walkeri. The sequence continues at coordinate 13,121,671 of JAODUD010000036.1, forward strand.
CGGAAGGAGGGAGGGAGGGAGGGAGGGAGGGAGGGAGGGAGAGAGAGACAGAAGTGGAGAGAAAGGGAGAGGGAGGTTACACATTTGGAGCAGCTTCTTTTTAAGAATGGATTAGTTTTCCATTTCTGAAAGGAGTAAGACTGTGCCAATTCCTCACATTGTGCAAATGTCTTGTGCTTTTTAAAAAAGCCTGATCAACTTCTACAATATCTGACCTCAGCTAAAACTAGCACTAGCAATGGGAAACATGCTGCAGCTACTAAGAGCATCCTGGAACAGGATATGTTTCACGACAACTTAATTTTTAGATTTTATTGACTTGTTTGTTTGTTTATTTAAAGAGTAATATAACGCTAAGCCTAAGCCTACTCGGATAATCATTATGTAACGTAATCGTGATAAGATTATTTTATAATCATGACAATTGTTTGTTTCTAGGCTTTGGGCATTCCATTGCTACAAGCAGTGACAGTAATTCTGTTGCATCAAGAGATTTTTTAACAGGCCCAAAGAAAACTGCATAAATTACTGAATTCTGAAGCGCAATTCAGTCTACAGACACTAACAGACCAGTACAATGACATGTTGAAAATCGTTTGAGGTTCTCTGAAAGAAAACATTGCAATCCCCATCACTTTTCGCTTCCTTTTTGATACATATAGAAGAAACACCTGACATCACCTGTCATAAAACGACCTCCCCCAAAATTCTGTAATTCCACCTGAGCTCAAACCACTTGCTGCTGCTGTGGTGATGGAAGCCAATCTGTTCAGCTAAATGGGGATGATGAATACCCACGAAGAGGGTGGCTGCTATCTTTGCCGGACAGAGCCATGGTGATTACGCACCAACAATGGCAACATCTATGATGGAGAAGACAGATGTTTGAGGTTCTTTTGCCCTGACGTCAGGCTTGGGGAGAACCTGGGTAGTAATCTCCAGTGACTGTCAAGTCAAGATGTCCATTGAAAAACACACGTAACAGAAAAAGCCAATTTCAAGTATATCTAGATTTACCAAATCTATGTTGACTCATTCTGTTCCGATTTTCCTTGCGTCATCATCCAGAGCTACTGTTGCCTGCGTGCTTGCCCACAGTTTAGCTTCCAAGAAAACAGAGCATAAAGGAACTCAGCAAAACCCCATCATGCACACACAGCGTCTTTCCACGCTGAAATATGGCAACATCGAGCCACTAATCTCACCCAACCTTGGCGAGGTCCTGGCAAATCCCTGAGTTGAATAAGCAGTGGGTTTTGTAAACCACGGCAAAACTTAGCGAGTCTTCTCTACAAACCAAGCTGCAAGCCTCACAGGGGAGCAGGCAAAAAAATAAATCAGATCATCGCAGAAAGGAAATTAAAGGATCCATGAGAAGAAACCATAGCCCGGGCTTCACACACCCAACCTTTTGAAACATTTAATATGTAGCAGTGGAAGGAACCCCTAGACTAAACAACTGAAACAGTGTCAATCACAACAGAACCTTTTCTCTAGACAGGCTCACAATTACACCCAGATGAGTCCCAACCAAACTGGTTTAGGCTACTAAGATCGCTACACTGACAGTAACGACGCCCATAAGACATTTAGAGCTGTGGTCTGCTTTGTGCTTCCAGCACCGTTTATTTAAAGTGGTTTAGTCCTAGCTGAGCTCATAATTAATTCGACTTGACTGAGTGGTTGACTGAATTTTGACATATGAATTGATGTTTCTTAGGTTATGAATTCTTTGAGATCTACAGCGTTGTTAAATGATAATACTGTATTAAACATTACTAAAGTCAATAAATTTATTATAAAAATAATCAACAACTTGGCATCCCAGTACCCAGAATAACCAAACAATTAAAAAATGATTTAAACACTGTCTTATTTTGCTTGAAGAGTTGTGACAAATGAGGGTTTTATATAGTTTTAAAGTATATGTGGTTTCTAACCATTAACAGACATAATGGTTGTTATAGCATCTGACAAAAGGCCAATTATGCTTAATTAATTACTCACACAGCTGGAACAAAAACCTGGCAAACACAGCTGGGTATCCAAAACTAGAATTGAATTATGATAATTTATAGTATCAGCTCCCAAGTGACTGCGCAGAACGGCACGAGTGAAGCAGTGTCAATTCCAACTACCCACAATTCAACTCTTCAGCCTCATCCACAAGCTGACCCATTTATGCCAACAAGATGCTACAATTATCCTCTATAAGAGTTAACCGGTCATGTATTAGATGCTACATATTACACTGTATACTCAGGAGTTTGTTTAAACTCTACTTGAAGGAGAACCCTCAATTTAGATGATTGCTTTCATGATTATTCTCTTTCCAAAACCTCTTTCCCAGAGAATACCTTTCTCTTGCTGAAGAGGGTAACCAGACCAGTAGACATTTTGGGGTTATTCTGGGGTGCCGTTTTTGGTCTGTATTGTAGATCATTATCGAGGAATATGCTCATTGCAGCAATTCTAGAGTTCCTAGGCCTTCTCACTGGTGGGACACAGGCACACACAACACGCTATTCTCACTCACATTCCTGGATAGAACTGACTTGCTGCTGATGGATTAAATCAAGAGCAATTGGGAGGTCTCCTTATCCAAAGCTCATGGGTAGTAACTCCTAAGTGTGACCTTCTCCTCCACGGCATCATCGTGTGAGCAAAGGCCCTAACCTGACAGATCTCCAAACACTCCTCGTCCTGCCACAGGGAGCCTCGCTCCCCCTCACACTTCACATGGAGCCCCTATCAGCCGCACTCCTCTGAAGCTCACTGATCTCGTTCCAATGACTCAAGAAATTCCAAAAATAAGAAAAAATTCAGAATACGGGAAAAAATGAAACCCAAAGTCTGCTTCTTCTCAGAACAATGGGATTGTAGAAGGTTCAGCCAGGGGATTAATACATTTTCTTAGCCCCTTAACCCAGTCCAAAAAAAAGAGAGATATTTGTTTAGGTCACACTCACACGTGTGTATAAGTAAGCGTACATATGAAACCAGACAACGAAGAGTTACTCCTAGTTTGGGGGAGGGGAGGGAAGGAGATGGGAAATCATCATGTATTTTTTGGTGGTGATGGTGGCCTATTTCCTTACAGTCCCATCCCACAAGGGAAATGGCTGACAAAGTGGCCCACATTGTATATGGAGACCCTGGAGACGAGCAGGGCAGTGGTCCTTTCACAGATGGGGGGGTGCAGGCATGTGGAAGGGGAGGACTCAGTGGCAGATGCTGGTGCCTGTCAAAGTGCTAGGAGGCACACTATGACAGAACCTCCCAGCAACAAACACACTCCATATTACACTCCACATTGCACACCACATTGCACAGGGTGTGCCCTCCATGCCCAAACACAGCTGCCTGTAGCTGTACATGCAGCACTCATTAACAACTGAGAAAAAAAACTCACTTGTTTTTCCAGAACTGTTACCACTTTGGGTGACTTAATTAGCTAATTTGTGAAATATATCTAATGTGTTACTGATAAAACAAAGACACTCTTCAAAGCCAGACTACTTCCGTTACGTAATTTTGGCTACTTTAAGTTTTTAACTAAGTTAAGCAGATCAATTAAACATCAAAATATTTAACATTTTTACAGAATATCCCTGTGTACTTGGAATACATTTAATATCCAAAAGCACAACCAGGATTCTATTTTCCAATGAAATAGGCTGGTTAGAGTAAATGGAGGGGGCCTTATCTCACTTTTTGTAGTGAATAGTAGGCATACAGTACAATATTCCCATGAATAAAGACTACTGCTTACATTCTTTAGGAAAACACACACACACTAGGACACGCAGCAGGAAAAGGAGCTGAAAGAACCAATCAGATTCTGAGATACCCCCTCTGCTTCCTCCACATCCCCACGGCAACCCCTTCATCCCCCACAATCCCCCATAAATCTGTGAGGCTTTCTTCCATGTCCCTTAATTTCCTGTGATCCTTTTCTCTTCACCTTGTCTGTGGTTTCCGCCCGACCTTTTCACCTTTGCCCTCTGTACCCCCGTTAACATGAACCGCTAGGGCTTGATGGCTGGTGGCGCCAGAGACACCCGGTGTCGCAGGAGCGTGTTGTCTGAGACAAACGCTGATTGACGGTCACAGATAACGGCTTTACACGGTCCCTCATTCATTTAATTACTTGGCTGCAAATGATCAAGTCCACTGCTGTGTGCCAGCACTGAATTACCCACGTCTGGTTAATCATCCGGGTCTAAACACGCTTGGTGATTTGAGCCCCCAGTCCCTTGGTGTCGACCTTTTGCCATCTCCAACCCAGAAAACTGATACTCCCACCCCACCCCCTGCGCAATACACGCTTCTGCCCTCATACATTAATAAGAGAAGGTAAATGCTGGACCGGAGGGTGACATAGCTAAGTAGGACCCTATTTATGAACTTCACAAGCAGCCTTGCTTGGTGTGTGTATGTTTTTGGGTCTAGTGTCACCGATTTCTGTCCACTGGAGGGGTAACCCCAGAAAGAATTTCTGAAAAAATTAACCATAACTCTACCATGTTTACAAAACAGAATTAACAGTTTAAATAAATTGAGGGACCCCGAAAGAAAACCATAATCGTTTCTGTTTGTCTACGAAACAGAATATTATTATTATTAATTGTTACAAACTTCCTCTTCAGACTTAGTAACGACACTAGAAAGAGCTATGGCCATCACAAAGTCCTTTGCCTCACATTTCTCATCTGCTCCCATATTTTCCAGGAAATAAAGAAATCTCCAGCGCAATGTTTTGCAAATATGTCTGAGTCAAAGTAAGAGACAAAGGCATGCAACAGCATTTGGTTTAAGTGGAAATCGCTGCTGTGTACCAGACATGGATCGAGCAGGGAAGCCATGTTGAACAAACACCCCCACCCCCAGCTGCAACCCTGCCATGTTTCAGGAAGAGCCATTCACTTATGAGGACTTCTGGCCCATAATTAACCGGCAATCTAAAGGTTAACACTCAATGTGCCATAGATCAATCAATATAACAAAAAGCATCATGTATCTATCTGTAATACGAATTACATCATTACTGCTACCACCATTATTATTCCTCAAACATTATCACAAATTCTGAAGCTGATTGGCGTTCCATCCGGGGATGCCTTATGCTTTCTGGGATACATTTCAGGTCCTCTCAGTTGGAAGAGAGATGGATGAATGGATGGATGAATATTTTGGAAACTGTTATGAGAATAAAGCTCCATGGATTTTTGATTGAAACATTATACAGAGAACAAGCAGGTGTGCTTGTGCTGAACCAGAGAGAGGGAAGAGCAAACCAATCCCTTTGCCTGAAGTTTATGGACAGTTTCCCAAATACTCCACCCCAAAAAGTCAACACCCAGACTGAGTGCTGGAGAATAAACCTGGGCCGCAATATTCCACTGTGTTGATTAACACAGCACAGATGGTGTGGTGTAGCAGATGACAGATTTCCAATAGATATTAAGAGATTGCAAGTCGATTTCAGGAAACTGAGGATAATACATCCGGCTAAGTTATCCAACAATGTCTTCTAGCACTCAGTCATGGAGACTGGTCAAGCTATGGTTGATGGCACCCATGCAGCTAGAAGCCTGTATATCTCCCACTTCTGGCGAGATTAAAGACTGCTTTTACAGTTTCTTTCAAGTTCTTCTGCAACATTGGGATCTAATGAGCTACAAAAATAACCTAGTAAAGCTTAACAATGCAGTTCCTGAATACTAGATGATGCAGTACATGTACTGCTCCATTACAACCAAGAACAGTGTAGATGTCTGTGGATAAGGAAAGGCTGTCTGTTAAACTGCACAATGTAAGGATCCTCCGCCAGGTCTCTGGGAGATATTCTTGGACCTGAACTATAAGGTATCATTTAGGATCTTCATAACCATCTGTACTCGCATTAAGATATGTCAGATCACTCCTGAAGGACCAATTTAAAGGTAAGATATGACATTTTTTCTGTCACATTTCCGGACAGCTTGAACTGTCCTCTTCTTCCCAGACTGTGCAGCTGGTTGGCTCCTTCTGCAATTTATGGGTTGAACAAGATGGCTACTCATGGGGGGATTGGGGCAAAAGCTATTAAACTTGTTTCCTTCTCCTCCTCCACTCCACCCATTGATGCCTCAGATCACACAGGTGTGCCACTGGGTGCAAGCTGGTTGCAAGCTGGATGCAAAACTAGGACACCAGCTGCATTGCTGTCCCCCAAATTTTGTCTCATTCATTCTACAACCATAAGACTGCATTGTCTGACCTAATTATAGTGCTTGCTATCCTTCCTCCTTTTCCACTCTCCCAAGGCCCTCTTAAGCACGGCACAGTAAGGAGAAACCCTATACTGACCAGTGGTCTGCCTGGCTGCGGTAGCTACGAAGGGTTCTGCCAATATCATATCTTTCATCTTTGATGGCGCCCCAATCATGTGAGTTCAAAAGGGCTCCATGATTGGTGCCGTTCCAGCAAAGTAAAAAGGTTTCCCCCAAAAACATCTTGGAAGGGCCATTAAGATGATGAATACCGAATGTCGAAAGTTGTAGAAATGCTAAGATATCCTCTTGCATGATGGTGCAGGAGTTAGCGGAGGCTGTCTGGGCCTTTCCACATAGGACTGGCTACAATATTGGACAGGCAACATCAATGTCAATATTTATGCTGAAAAACCTTTGGACCATGTTAAGCACAAAAGATCATCCTGGGGTACTATGCCCATGAGTGACAAGGATGGCACAAGGTTCGGCTTCACATTAGTATAATTTACGTTTTGAATTCTCGGGTTGAGACTTCCTAAAGACGGCAAAATAAGGGAGCTGGAAGATGCCGTTTGTAGTCTTAGGCAAAAAAAAGCGCTTGTTTTGGAAGAGCTGGAGGAAACCGCCACTGTCGAAGAGCACTCTTTCCACCAAAAAGACGTGGGGGAATGTGGTTCAGCTTCTTTGGGGGCTCTGTTGGTCTCCCATGAGGAAAGATGGACCACGAAAGTGCTAGCTGGGTCTGGGGGAAAAAAAACACGGCTGACGGGGAGCGGGAACCGCCAAGCGATGTGGTGGGGAGAACCTCGTCTCCCAGAAACACTGTGGAGTTTGGACGGCCAGCTCCATGGTACAGAGAAGGGGTCATGTCAGCTCCGACCACACAAGCAGACCTGTCAATGGCTCTGCTCACGCATGGATTCTGGCCTCCAGTGAAAGCTTGTTCTTGGCTGTATGCACCACCTTGCCTTCCGTTTGCCACTCTTATACTAACATGGCACATATAAGCTGTATGCTAATCGTTCTCTTCCCTGCCATGTCTCATAATTAGACCTTTCGCTAAACCCTAAGTCAGCCCAGCAGGCCAATCTGACTGGTCACCAAGACTACAGGACTTGGATCACCTCTGGAACTTTGTGTGTGTGTGTGTGTGTGTATTTGACACAGACTTAGCTAACACATATGAAACCGCAGAACTAGGCAGGGTTAATTCGTAATGTTAAATGAATGGTATATACTTTGGTTTGAAAAGGATGAAAAGTAAATACTGAAAAAAATGACACAGATCTATTTTTAATATCAATTCAAGAGTTGCCGGTAAACATTGGTCTTAAAAGGATGACGCCGCAATGCACTATGGGACCAATGTGAAGAAGGGGTACTGGACCGCAGCTGGTTTAGCCAGCCTGTGACTCATTCCTATGAAATATGGTGCCATATACAGCAAAAGCTGTAGATCTCAATCATCACACCATGGGAGTAATTATGAGTGATAATAATCACATCCAGAGCTGCAGACGGACTTCGAACTTTCATGTTTGCAGTGTGGAAATGTGCGGCTGAACACATTTCCGTTTCACTCCGCGCATCGTTATGCTGGGTTGAGTGTGACTGTGGGATGAGTGATCCGTGGGAGCAAAGTCCTTCACAATACAACACTCTGTGAGAGTTACTCAAGTCTCTCAAAGGGCTACCCAAGTGCTGCCACTTAGGCCTCTATCCGGAGCTCATATAGAAAGGATACGGAGTTGGCGGAAACAGGGGGAGCATGAAGTGTGGGAAAGTCTGGAGACGTAGGCAACGTGACAAGAGAAAGTGAAAAGGCAGAGGACAAGACGACGACAACTGGAATCTCGTGCCCTCACACTGCCCTCAAGCAGTGGTACTTTGGGGAGCCACACAGCTGTGTCTTTCACGCACATTACACACCATTTCTCTCCTGCAGTTTTACCCTGTGCTGCTGGCCAGAAGAGCTGGTGAAACACCCCCCAGTGAGAGGTCAACAGCCAGTCTGCTAAAAGCAGGCTCTGCTATATTTCAGAGACAGTAAACTTATGTGTGGGAGAATGAATGAGTTAACTAGTGTTATAGCAGTTTCTAACAGGACCGTCACCAGAACGAGCTTTAATCAAAGAAAATGATCATGTAGCGTTTTTAAAAACTTGGTTGTTTTTAAGATCTGCTGTCGCATCCATTTTGAACCAAAGTGCATAGTAATAAAAGCTTATTGTATGAATGTATCGTTAGTATTCCATGTCATTGTAATAACGTTATCCATTGCAGTGCTTCCCCTAGGATTACAGCTATCGGGGTAGGGGCAGACGGACACCGACAGGATTCATGGTCTTCATGTGTTTCTTTGAATGACAGCAGTCAATATAACAACTGAACTAAACATCAGAACATTTCTTTTTATGACAGTTATCCACAAACTGTGCAGCTTTTGTCACTGCAGTGCATCTTTCTGGGTACGCAGATATTTTTGTCTGCTTTTCAGGTGGTTGACACGACATATTTTCTGCCGCACGCTCTCTGTCCGCTGGTGGGAGTGTGCTCACATGTGTGTGCGTGCATGTGTCTGTGTGCGTGTGCATCAGGGCGGAACTCTGCCATGCGCGAAACAGAGAGCAGAGGAGAATTGTAAATGCACAATCGTGTAGAGACAAAAATTACAAGCTATAAATGACATAAGGCTATTTAGTTTGTTAAATAAAAGGACAATGTATACAGTGATCCCTCGCTACTTCGCGGTTAACTTATCGCGGATTCACGACTTCGCGGGTTTTTAAATATACAGTAGTAGTAG
>JAODUD010000036.1:13158304-13173088 GCA_026784285.1 Stomatorhinus walkeri
GGGGAGAGGCATGCGTGTTACAGATTCCGTCGCCTAGTCTCACATCTGGCGACTCTTTGGAGGGAAAACACATCAGCGCTCCCTGTTATCTCCCTGGAGGAGTCCGGCTTTTATCTCAGGCAGAGCTGAAGCCATAACCTTGGACTGAATCCCGGCACCGTCGTCTCTAGCTACATAAGAAAGTCACTGTACGTTCACGCAAAGATCCGGAGTAACCGTGTGACAGTGGGCCAGAACGACTGCATTTGCTGCTATCACTACAGATATGGCCAACATCTCTGTGTTTTACTGGTGTGGCCCTTACCTCATTGAGAAGATAAGGTACACTCTGTGTCCTTCCCAGCCTTGGCCTTGACAGACTGAAGCATCTCCTACAAGTGTGAGAAAATGTAGTGAAGTAGTTTCTTAAACTCACAAGGAAATAATATCTATGGGTGTTTTACAGGTGAACTATGCATGGAGTGGATTACTCCATGGAATGAGGGGTTAGCTTTCTGACTTATCCCTTGGTCTGATAACTCCGGAGGTATGTTTCCTATGTAACCTACAGTAACCTGGTCCTTGGGGACCCCCAGACAGTCCACGTTTTTCCTCCCTACCGGTTGCTGGGAAACCAGGAGCTGAAGAGGGAGCAAAAAAGTAGACTATCTGACAGGGAGCTGAGGAGCCAAAACGTGGACCAGCTTGGGGTCCCAGAGGACTGGGTTGGAAAACACTGACCTAGAAGGTAAATTTTACTTCTCCAGGTTGAGCTGCACAGTGACTCGGTGTATCACATTGTTTTCACACATTGCTGTCAACAGTGAGCACTAAGCACAATTAGTATTCTTGCCCAACTAAATGAAAATGAGACAGTTTGGCACTCCTCCCTGCTAATTTACCACTGCCATTCCATGCTCTGACCCTTACCCCAGCTTCCAATATGTGCATTGCTTCTGCACCAAGCTTCTCTGTCTTCTGGTCCCTATTGAGTGGAGATCAATAAAAATCTGAATTAGGTACCCCTTAGACTCAAACTGGTTTTATCAGTGCTATGTTTATTTATTTATTTTCCTTACTTCTATCACTATCACTTATTTATTTCAAACCTTGTCCTAACCTTCCCATGCTGTGAGGGGTTGCATCAAAAGAATCCCGTCTACAGGGGATATGGATCAAAGGTCCCAGTCTGGATTCCTTCTTTTTTATCTATAATATATAAATCTCGTTGCTTTTATGTAAAGGTGATTTGCACAGGTTGCCAGGAAGAGGCCACAGCTGGAACAGGATGCTGTCAACAGAGATAGAAAATTCAGGTCCAGAAGGTACAAATCCTGACCAGGGTTTTGTTTCAACCAACCAGTTGAGTACTCTGTGATTCTTTATACTCAACTGGTTGGTTGAAACAAAACCTTGGTCTGGATTTAAACATTCTGGACCTGAACCTTCCACCTTTGGTTGTCAAGTTCAGGAACAAAATCTGGGGAAGTGCAGTGCCTGTTATGTGGGAGGGACTCTGGTCCTTTATGATACACCTGCATGGACATACCTTCCGATTTAGGTGGCTATACTTTGGACTACAGTATAGAGTTACACTCTTTACTGTATATTTGATGAGACTGGCTGTGAACATGCCACATGGGATTTATAAGACCCAGACAAAAGGCATTCCAGAGAAACAACATCAATATGGCTGACACTGACTCAGCAATACCTGATAAATATAACTGAAGGTGCGCAGAAACACAAAATGCCTAAAAAACATAAAAATGCCAAATAATTAACACATTTTTGAATGTCATCTATACAGATTCCATGGATCAAATGGATCAGACATATTGGTTATGGGAAACAGAAGCCAAATCTAATATTAAAATAATGTAAGAAACTAAAAACATGTAAAATACAAATAATGCACAAGATTTTGATTAAGTATGTAATTCAGTCAATGAAGAAATGGGAAATTTGAAACTTTAGATATGGGAATAATAATTCAAATATTATTTTTTACATAGTTCATAACACCAGGACCACAACAGAGGTGAAATAATGTTGTAGTGTCAGTATATATAGCAACTGTATTTTAGAACCAACAGGATATTGAGGACACAAGCCGAGATATTTTATAAGGTCAAGGGTTAGGGAGACACAGGAGATGGAACTTTCTAGAAGAACATGCTGCAGAGTTTATTTGTATGCACAGTGCCGGGGAGGGAGATGAGCTATTGAAGGAAAATGAGACCTAGAGGGTCTCACACCCGTAAATTCAGACACACAAGGCCAAATTCTCACTCATACAAATGTAGACCTGTCAGGAATAAAGATATTAGTTTTGGATTCATTTTGCCTGGAATAAAAAAATATAATTAGAACAACACACTTTCCTCTGGAAAAAAAAACTATGCTGTGAAAGTGAAAGCATAGCATTTATTTATGTTTAAAATGTTGTAACATTGAATCTCTTCACCCTTTGCACACACCACTCCTTGGACACACGTAGCAACTGCTAATTCTTGATTGATAATTAAAAATATCCAGAATCTTTACTTGTAAAGCATGACATAAATACTCTATGATAGGAACCCATTGCTGAACAGAACATATGAGATGTTCTCCTCTGTTCCTCATTGGTCAAAGTGCAGCCAATTACACGCTTGGATAGAAGTAACAGAAAACTGCTTGCACATAACAGTTCCAGTTTATCTTTCCCAAAACAGACTTAACCATCAATGAATAGCTGCACAGCAGGCAAAAAACTGGCTTAAATGGCTCATAAATGTCTCTCATTTATAACGAAAGCTACAGGGCAAACAGTCTGAAATATTTTTCACAAACGTCTGAAGAAGTTACAGTAACACAGTTCTTGAAGTTCCCATCTTTAATGCACTGTAGATACCTTCGTAATGTGTTATAATGAATGGTATAATAATTAAATCATTATAGCATCTTCTATTGACAGTGATAAGGCATTATAGTGTTGATTATAATACTTTATAAACTCCAATGAAGCTCTCATCTACGTATAATGCTCTATAGAACCTTCATAATGTATAATAACGGTCAGTATAAAAAATTAAGGATGCTTTGCACTTCATTATGAAGGTCTCTACAGTGCATTATAAAGGAGAGTCATAATGAATGATAAACATAGCTATAATGTGTTATGCTTTTTATTAAATATTTATAGCCATGTTTCCAATGTTTTATGAATGCTTTATAATGTTTCATGAATGTTGTTCATAGATTCCTATGGACATGACACTCATAGAAAGTGCTACCAACTTCTGTTACAATCTGAATAATTGGTAGTTTTATATATGTTAGTATAATTCAGCTCAGACGAAAGAGTCTACATTTTTCCCAATAGTGGAATTGTTACCATTTCTTTGGAAAACATACATAATATAAAATTCATAATTCAGCAATTCAGCTTATTCGAACAGCAAAAAACTGAATTTGTTGTAACAGGAACAAACGAGGATCACAGGTGAAAAAAGAGAGCAGAGGGACAGGTGACATGCAAAAGCCCATAACTCCTGCTTTTCCTTCCCCAGCTGCTAACACACACCCCTGTCAACCTTAATAAAACAGCCACACAATCCCATTTATAACTCTGAACACTGTTCACTAAATAATAAGCCTGTATTAAATGGCAGGAGCCATGATTTAATTATGGATAAATATAAAGTATAAGACTTGAAAATGCCTCACAATGGCTTCAAGGATGCAATGAATAAACTCTTGGATGTCTTGGAAATAAATGCTTTAAAAAGTGTGGGTCTTTAAGTCAATATGCTCCAAATACTGAAGATTGATTCCAAAAGGGGACTTCCTTTGTAAGTCTGAGTCAGTATAGTCTATCTAATAAGCTACTGGAATACCATAAAATAAATTACTTTAGCTAAGCTCACATTTGTACAACTAGCCATCTATCTTGGAGCTGTAGCATAGCTTCAGGCAGACTATGGGTTACCAGATTTTTAAAAAGAATTACTTTATCTGGACAAACGCTTTGCTAGAAAGAAAACAGACCATTTAAAGCACAAGATGTATTCCCTTGAAAATTATCACAGTTTATTCTTGTCTGTTTTTATTTCATTGTAATATCAAAGTAATCGCCAGGAAATCACACAAGTGATATGTGTATATGTCTTCAGCAGGATATTGTGCAGCACTGAAGATGCTTCTGTTTCACAGTTGTGCATGCATTATTGCCAGTCAGCGCAATGCTTTTTGGGTAGTTAGCCATCATTGCATTGCATTGTAATCTCTGTTATGCAAAACTATATCGTGAGCTAGTACAATTATTAATTGTGTATTTAGGAGCTGTGTTTGTGACCTGACTGGTTCAAAAGCCCGCTGCTCACTATTTGACTTGAATAATGAAATTCAGGCTCCTAACCCACTTCTTAAGTTGCTCTGTATAAATTAACATAACAGGAAAATTCTTTCCACAGTGCATTTTATACTGTGCCCCGGATAAGTCAGGCATAAGTCAACGGGACAGACTTTTTATAGAACATGCCTTTTGCAATATACAGAAGGGATAAAATAGGAAGGAAGTGAAATCTGCTTCTTCCTAAAGATCAAAAAATGTCCTTGGAACTCAAAACTTTTCTGAGGGGGGTGTGGCCAGCACACCATGAATATGCAAGTACCTCTCATGCATAAACACGAAAAAGAAAATGAAGGGCATTCTGTCTGCTGTTTATGGACTGGCTGAGAAAATTGCATGAAGGCATCAGTCCAGTTGACATCAAAGAGAGAAGATGGTATGTTTTCTGTCATAAACAGCACTAATTCTTTAATATTTCTTTATGATTCATTCAATCACTGTTTCTGTAATTATTGTCCAATTAGGTTAGACTGGCCTACGAATGAAACAAAACAGGTTCTTTCACTCAGCTGAATCATCTGTGTTGTATCTGTTACACTTAGACTGACAGAAATGTTCCTGCTATGATAGGCAATACATTTGTAAGAACATTTTTTTCATTCTTGCATATGATGCAACTCAAAGTATTGAGAAAGCGCATTTAATGTGGTTTAACTGCCTTTGTTTCATTTCCCATGCAGTTTCCAGCTCAGTTTTACATCTTGTTGCAACAGCTTGATAGCATCCGAGACCCAGCAACAGGGCTGAAGGGGTCAAACCCAACAGAAAAAATAGTTCAAGATGCTCAATAAATTGAGACAACTCTGACAGATTGATCAAGAAACCCCAATCGCCACATGTGCATTTATTGCAAGCAGATGTTTGCCCCCCGGGAACGGCTGACATGGCTGTTTCCTTGCCTAGTATGCTTGCCACTTAAAACAGCGCATGTGGCCTTTTGCCTGTCCATTCAAACCTTCCTTCCATGGGGTCCCTAACAGAAGGACAGACTGTACTAATTGAGGACCCTGCCAAGGCCTAAGCATAGATAGTCAGTGAAGGGAATTTACACGGCTAAAACCTTCTAACCCTTCCATGCTAAAATTGCTACAATGAGGTGAGAGGTCATGGTCGTTGAGTGGCTGGGATGTGATGAGATTTTTATTAAGAAAGACAAAACATTGACTGGAGGCTGGCAGCAGCTCTTCTTTCCAGGATATATGAGCGTATCTTTGTTGTGTTTGCATGTTTTAATGGCATCACAGAAGATGCTGATTCATTCAGTCTGCTTGAATAAAAGCACACACCTGCTCTGTTTTCCTCGCAGAAGGAAACACAAACTGTGTGCGAAACACAAACTTCATATTTCACTCAAAGTGTTTTCAGGTTAAGAATGCTAATTTTATAAGTATGTCTTACTAAATCTGTACTGCTAAGTCCCCCAGCTCTTCTTCCCAAAACCTTGAGAAAAAAAACATAAAACCATTCCCTGAGAAATCCAATCCACTCACAATAAAACCACATATTTCAGGGTTCCCATCTGTGCATTTTAAAACCAAGACCAATGTCAAATTATGTTTTCATGGTCATTATATGATATTTTGACCAATAAGCCTTGTGTCTTGTAATCACACAACACATTGGTTGTCCCAGCACTGACAGAGCTGCACATTGTATTGAGGAATTAGGGTCAGAGAGCACCAGCACTAACAGCAACCCAAGAATCTGCCTCCTTCAAGATGACATACCAGCAAAAGATTCCCAGCAAAGCTGATGCTAATAAAGTAGGAAGAAGAGCAACAGAATGCAGAGGAGCAGGACGTGAGGAAGGGCAGTAAGGGTGACATCACCAAAAAAAGAACAGCAGCCTCACAGAGAACAGACAGTCCCCATTTTGCTTGAGGAATAGTTCTTATCTCTTCATCTTCCTCATGTTCCTCCATTTCAGGGAAGACTGTTATTGGTTCTCTGAAATTGAAAATATTAAATCTTCTGTGACGTGTAGAAGGGACTATAAAGGCCCAGCAGGGGAGAAGGAAATGAGACATAAAAAGACTGAGGTAAGGGCATCTCTTTGCATGGCAGAAGAGCACACAGACCGCCCCAAGCCCGCTCGCAGTGTTCCCAGGTAATGGCCCGGCAGAAATACAGGCCCGAATGACCACTTGGGGTTTCTGCTTCACGGCTGTCTGGGATACAGCACCGGGGAAGAACGCTTTGCAGTGAAAGCTTCATTTTTCCTTCATGTCAAATGAATTTGCACCAGAAATATCACTGTTTTAGAACAAAATATGAAGGTTAGACACATCACAGGGAGACAACGTCAAAAGATGATGTTCTTGTCATTGAAACTCAGTCAAATACTCCTAACTTAACCTTGAATAAACACTGCCTATTGTTACAGAAGACTTCTTTGGTTAACCCTCCTCTAGCTAAAAAATTGTGACTCTTTTATTTTGCCCTGCTAAAAACATGAAAGGAACTGTAATTTATATTCTAGACCTACAGCTTAGGGAAAATGACCTTGCTGTTATCTGGGACTCCCTCGAGCTACCCCACTTTGTGATGCTAGCTAACTGACTGACTTCATTATTTCATTTTCTGTTATCTTAGGAAGCAAAAATAATAATAACATGTTGTTGTTTCCTCCATGTAAGTCTGGGAAGGGCCCAGTTACATCTGAAAGGAGCAGAAGGAGATTGAGATCTCCTTGTTAACTTCACCACTGCTCTGTGAAAGTCCCGCTGAACTTCAAAGCTCAGAGAATTTGGTATCAAATGCATGCATCACCTTTCTTTCCTGCCTCTCCAGGAGATTGACAGATATACAACGGCATACTCCATCAGCGACTGACTCTATAGCCAGTCTGGTATCAGTGTTCTTTAAATGTGTACAGCTAACTCTTGATTACTGTGAGAGCAGATCTACCATACAATCTGTTACCACTCAACCCAAATTTCAGTGGCATATATTCAAAAAGAAATCTGTAGCGTTCATACACTGAACGTTTGCCAGTTTTCAAAATGGTCTGTCAAGGAAGGAAAGCACAATTATACAAAAGAACAGGGACTGCTATGTCATACATGGTGACTATATATAAATATGCAATTTTAAAATATAAGCTGTCGTACTTAATCTCAAATAACAGTCACAAAGTTACACCCCACATTTTCAATCCAAGAAAATGGCATCTCAACATACCCTGAGTATAAACTGATTGCAAATTTTGTTTTTTCTCATTGCTAACTGGTGGTCCACTCCCTGGGATTTTGTTTCAATGTGAAAGTGGTTTCCTTGCTTCTGGGACTAATGACTGCCACTATTCACAGCTACATGTGCACTGTGACTGACTTCTGGCCAGGCCGAATGGAGAACTCATTTGATCTGTTCTCTTTCCACTGCAACCGCTACGTCTCCTGAACCAAGATGGCTGTCCTGCTAGTGTGTGCAGCCTAGTAAGGCCCATCCTCCCATCCTGGCTGAGATTTCGGGCCTCAGGGACTGAACTGTTGCTCCAAATGATATAATAAAATTGAACTGCTGCTCTGCTCTCCTTTAGCAGATCCTAAATGCTGAACTTCCTTGAATTCATACAAAAATTGCCTAAGAACATCCTCAGTTCTGGTCTCCCTACACTGTGAGAAAAGGGTGAAGCCCTGTTACTGTTTTGTACACCAAGGCACAAACAGTATAGTGTATCCCCAATCAAGGGCATACCGTTGGGTTGAGCGTTGGCAGGGATTGAGGTCTCTACGCATTTCAGGGGGTCCAGAGGGCTGGTTTTGTTTAAGGGGGATTGTTGTAATACTTGGTCTCGAGGCCACTTTTTTGCGGTCTTGATATTGTCTCGGAATGGACTTTATCTAGACTCGGTGTTGTCTCGGGTCTCGGAGATAGAGGACTTGAGGTTTTATTTCAAGACCAGTCAAGATCACTCATCAACACACCTCAATATTTATCACAATGGCTTAATATTTATCTGTTTGTTAAGTATGGTGACTGCGTATAAAACATCTTGCTTCAAAATTCAAATGCAACCGATAAGGTGCATATTATTTGACAAAATGTTACATTCGTACAGAAGCATTTATATTGAAATTTTAATTAAAAACTTGGTTCAAATTTTACTGTGACACAAATTTTAGGCCATACTCCCTAGCCCCAAGAAGGTGCCTATGCTCCATATTTTGTTGGGTGTGATGTTATGAAGACTCAAACATTAGTCTGTCTCTGATCTTGACTTGGTCTCGCCTTGCCTTGGTCTTGTCTCAGTCTCGCCTTGCCCTGCCTTGGTCTTGTCTCAGTCTCACCTTGCCTTGGTCTTGTCTCGGTCTCGCCTTGCCTTGGTCTTGGTCTTGTCTCAGTCTCACCTTGCCCTGCATTGGTCTTATCTCGGTCTCGATACACTCTGGTCTTGATACTGACTTGGTTTCGGTTTAGGTGGTCTTGACAACATCATTACCAGTGGTAAAACGTACATTTACTTACAGCCATCGTACATTTGGCACACCCATAATTATGGTCCAGTGACAAGTAAATGTACCCTTAAAGGTACAAATTGGTACTTTTTTCTGATAGTTTGAGGTGATCCTTAAAACCCCATCCCATAACTCACCACCATTGCTAGTGTCCCCAAAATGATCCCTAACATTAGGATCATCTAACTCATCATCAGTGCTAATGTCCCCAAAATGATCCCTAACATTAGGATCTCCTATCGGTTCATCCTCAGTGCTGGTCTTCCAGTGAGGATGCTCCTAATATTATTATCCCTCTATCCTAAGTACTACTTTCTCTGAGTTAGTGTACTTCATTCGTTGTCAGTGATCTGCATAAACTCACACATCTTCGTAAATACAGCAATACAGGAAGATCTCATGCCAGGAGACTCAGGCCAAGAAAGTCCCATCTCAGATCCAAACTTGCATGCACCCCTCCTCCATTCTCCCACTTTCTGTTGAGTCTAGGACCACACATGTCAATGATAACATTAAAAAGCAAATGAAAACCATTGCTTAGCAATTTACTTGGACCATACTTATATTCCCCAACCTATATGTCCAGACCGGGCCTTCTTATCTCTAATTATAATAGATTTCACCATGACTTAAAATGTCACACACATTCCAAGAGTGAATTGTTTTGCTTTGTCTTTTTCCAAATCTGCAACATGTCAGAATAAATTGATTATCAAGTGTTTTCACCTCAGGCCAGAAAGAGAATTGAAGATGCAGAATGCCAGAATTTGGAAATAGTTTCTCAGTTCTGTGTTTTCAATTTGCTTGCCTGAATGGTACTGTGCCCTGGCTCCAGATTGAGTTAGACCTCTCATAATGGCCAACACGCTCCATCTGAAGGATGTCCAGCGTCAATGTGGCAGCAGAAACCTTCAGCCCATCATCTGCCTAACATCAACCTTCATCGTCTGGATCACTTCTTGAGATTTTACAAATGAATTCGGTTAAATTAATTTGAGCACGATTCCTTGAAAACATGCTGCAGCCGACTAAGACTGTGTGTATAAACAAGAGGCCCAAAATAACATAAAACTAACAGGGAGTGCAACAAGGGGACACTTGTGACAAATCATTTTCCTTTTGTCAAAGGTTGGTTTTGTCACGGTCAGCTGGCGGCGAGCAGGCAAACAAGGGAGCCAAGGCGTAGATAAAGGTACTGAGGGGTTTATTCCAGGGGAAACAGGCAGACAGGGGAATCACCAGCACAAACGTCCATAACATATACAATGACCGATCTGCGGGATACCGAACAGAACACAGACTAATACACTGGGTAACGAGCAGGAAGTGGAAACAGCCGGTAAATGGGAGGATTCCACACGGGGTTAACGAGAAGGCATGGTCCACATGAGGGCGATAGGGGCTGGGCATGACAGGTTTAAGCTGTTTGGTAATAGTGGACGGTCACTGAAATTTATCCCAGTTGACTCCCATTGACTCAACCAATGAAATGTGTATTTTTAAATCAAGGATATAAGTGTGCCTGACTGAAAGCACAATCCTGTTTTCTTGCAAAATTTATCAAACACTGAGAAACATACACATGTTTTTCAGTTTGACTCCCTTTCAATGTCAAAACATGACAGAATTAGGGTCTACAAATCGTCTGTCTTCTCTACAGGATCTCTTTCTTCTGCTGCAATGTTCATGATAGTGCTTTGGAGCCACACGAAAGCCATCACATGAAACTTCACAGAGACACGAGTTTTCCAAACGACAGTCACATTTTCCCCCAGAATGTTCCATAAAAAAAAAAAGTCGGTTTGTTTTGCCCTTTGGTAAACAATGATCCAAATCCGGGGATACAAACAATACAGTGGTTAACCTCCCAAATCAGGCCCACATGAGGAGCCTGTTCTAAAAGCAAGCTGGGGACCAGCTCAGGGGTACGGCTATCTTTGGGAAGTCCACACTCTTAGGCTGCACTCAGCCGATCTTGTTCTGATTCCATCTAGTTTTTTTCTTTCTTTCTTTCTTTTTATTTTTTTTACCAGAACTAGCGCTCTCTGTCTATCTCTATATCTATATGCAATGGGAAGTAAAGGTACCAGGATCCTTTATGACCATGTACTGCCTTCATCTTCCTCCAGGTGGCGCTGTTGCAGTAACCCTGGCATTAAATCATCAAGCTAAGTATCGTTCATACACCGTCATGGTAACAAACGGGACCTTCGAATGGCTCATGTAAAAATGAGTGCAATGAAATAGTTGTATACAGGATGGCCCACTTACTCATGGAAGAGTAATTAAGCCAAAAGGTGCACCTTAATTACAGAGTGGGCCGGCGTGCTGCCATAAATCTTGCCCATAACTAAAATGTGGATCTACTACTTACTGCCCTCAGAAGTGCTGTACCTACGTTAACCATGCATGCGAGCCTATGTTGCCAGATGAACCGGTTCATGGAACCGACCTGGAGACTAATGTTGCAAAGTGAGAGAAAACGAATAACATGCTTAAGTGCACTATGCTCACTTATATGAACAGGCTTTCATTTAACATCTCGATCCTGCAGAGTCTGCCTGCTGTGTTCACTGCGACCCTTGTGAAAACTGCTTGTCTTACTCTGACCGGTGATTATACAGATATAGGACATCAACATGCCTTCAGTATATGGCAGGAAAGGGTTTGTTTGTGTGTGTATATGCACTTGATGCATAGTGTTTCACCTTCCACTGGTCTTGATGGGAAATACTGCCCCATAGTATGCTATGTATGTATAGTATGAAGGTTGGCAAACTTCATCTTTTCTCTAGGGGGCGCTACCACTCACACTCCTTCCTGGCCATGGTAACAATCCAAAAACACCACTAGTTGGTTGCCTCTTGTATTGTCATTTCTGTGTAACGCTGATCCATATAAACAGTGTCTAGTATGGAGATTATCCTTTAGTGTCATTGCATATATGGGACAGAAAGAAAATAACTACAATCCTCCCCAAAGTATAAAAAAATCTGCAAGATCTAATACTATTTGAGAATGTGAAGTATATGGGCTGCGATGGGTTGGTGCCCCTTCCTAGGTTGTTCCCTGCTGTGCGCCTGTAGCCTCTAGGATAGGCTCCGGACCCCCCGCGACACCAAACAGGATAAACAGAACCCTGAACAGAAATGAATGGATGAAAGTATAGTATACTCTATAGAACACGCCTATAGAAAACATACCAGTAACAGAGACAAAATCAAAACAATTTCAAATAATATTATCATTGCCCTTTGAAGGGTGAACATTAGATGATGCAGAAACACAAGAGTTATTATGTTTATTTATTGATGTCCTAAGTTCATATTATTCTACTACGGCTGGCAAACACCAAGATATTTTTTCCTGGACAAATTTCAGCGAATCGACATGCACACACATAATCTTTCTCTGTGACTGACGGTCAGTCTGGCACACTGCCAAGCCAAATCGAGGTGCAAGCAGAAAGTAGCGATAATGAAGCCCGCCGAGGGATGTGGTATTTTAGCTGTTCCAGTAGCTTCATAATTCCAGAGATTTCAGCCCAAGATAAGGAGTTGCCTCAGAACACCACTGCATGGCCGTTATGCTGAGTAGTAAATGAGCCCTTTCCTTGTTTTGCTATTTGTCGCGTGTTCAGAGATTGTAAACTGATTAAAGGTGCACTGGCAGGACCAGCTTCATACTGGGCAGGAAATTAGGGAACAAGCTGCCCTGCAAGGCCAGTTTTATTCTTAAGTTTCCTCCATTGCCTCCAGGGCAGAGTCCAGAGCGTTGCATCATTCGAGAAACTGCATAAATCTTTCAGTATCCTGACTCTTCTGAAGACCCATTGTCAGTTATCGTCACTGACTCATGAGAAGCAAAAGTATATCGTCTTCACAGCATGAGAGATCACGCTCCTCGAGATGTCTGCCAAAATGCACAGTGCATAATTACTCACAATGACAGTTAAGAGGTTAAGATTAAGTCATTAAGGGAAGTAATTAAGTATAAAACACATTTTTTGCATAGCATAAGTATGTCTGGAATACTTTTGGCCACTGCGGTCAAAGACTGAAATCCATCACTAATAACATTGTATCTTTATATCTCTTCATACCAGAGTGTGAGGAGGACCAAAAAAATTCAGCTGGACTGTTCCAAAACGAATGTCATTATCCTTTTCCGCAACACGCGCAAGACAACCAGCACAGCTGAGGTGTGTCTCTGTGATATATTTACAGGAAATGATAAACATATCCAAGCTTGTGGAAAGCCCTTAGTTCCGAGAAGTAGTGCACTGGGGCAGGCAGAGTGCGCCCCCCGGTGTGAGGCTGCTGAACAGCACACAGGAGTCATAATCATTCTGCTACTGCAAATTTTTGCCTGTGCAAGAATCAAGTCTGTTCTGTGTTTGAGAGGAGGGGAGATCCAGAAGGAAGGGCTGTGCCCTGGCTGCTTTTCTCAGCTCTTACTGATGCCGCATAGCTGGCCAAGGTCAGGCACACACACATCAATCAGTCAGATTAACTCAAGGGTATCCAAATGCTCTATGAAACTCCAGGCATCATGCTACTGTTTTTTCTTTAACCGTGAGTCAACTCAGGGCAATTCCCAAAGGAGAATAGATTTAAAAATCACAGATGAGACAATGTGCCCTTTCATGCAGCAAACATTAGCTTCCTTGGTGCACACATAAGCTGGTAAACATCTCGTGCTGTAGTCCAACAATGGAAGGACTAATGTTCTAAAGGTCCAGATACAGACCAAAATCCCTGCATTTTCCCACTGGACCTTCTTACCTTCCCTTACGGATAACAGAGCATCACCTGGAAGGACAGATTTATTCATCCTTTTATAGTTCCAGGAAGATGCTATACTGGTCACCGATAACAATGTCTCTATGGTTACTATTGTTAGCCAAGGACTTGGAAAAACCTGCAGATACAGTAATATTCACTGCTTGTATCGGGGAATTGGGACTGACAGGGTATTAAACACAATGCATTAGTGTTATTTAATTAGGGTAAAGGGGTGAGAGTCAAGCAATTCCAGATCATAGATAAGACCATCGGGATGTGGGGTGTATGTGAGATAGCAATACCTACCGGGTTTTAATGGAAAGGTCAAAACAGAGCAGGGATGATAACTTCGGTTTATCATGATGTGAGGGTTTGAGGGCAGATGGATATTCTAACTCTAATACCTCTTAGCTCCTCTTGGTAGAATTCCTGACATGCTCATAGATAACTATGGCAGCAGGGAGATTAATTTGCAGTTATTAAAGCAGCTCTCAAATAATTATGGAGGAATGGATGGATGCAGGAACCGAGTGGTTGGAGACCATCAGGGAAAGTCGACTAAAACAAGCAGCCATCAAAAACCCAAACCTGCAGGAGCGTGTCTGCTGACTTCCACCCCGTAACATTATCTTCTAGGCCACCTGATGGGGATCAATTATTACAGAAATGGAAAACTACAACTGTAATGCAATAACAATAATAATTATTTTGACTGAAGACCAGAAGATCTGAATAGTATTGAACTGAATGCAATAGGAACATTTTCTGGAAGCTGATGGTAGCGTTTGTCTTCACGTAAAACCGTGATCACAGGAAAGGAAAAAAATCATGCCAAAGTTCTCCACGGTCAATCACACTTACTGTTTGCCCTGTCCACCCCTAAAAAGCCATCAGCAAATAAACTTCAGATCCTCTCCCTTAACCTACCAGTAGAAGAGCATTGCAGAATCATTGTGCCGCAAATGTAAATATTTATGGAGTGGAATCAGCGACCATTTAGTAGTGGGACATCATGGCATGTTTACGCATTCTGACTGATGGATGCAGAAGGTAGAGACCAGGGCATGGGTAGCCCAGCCAGCACTGGACATGGTAGGAGCGAACCAGGTATCTTAGCAAAGCCGAGGCGCCCTTGGGCCCTTATGGGGGGGGGGGGGGGGGGGGGGTG
>JAODUD010000036.1:13176582-13188644 GCA_026784285.1 Stomatorhinus walkeri
CCCCCCCCCAGGGGGCGTAGAGGTGAGACAGTAAAACAACCCAGTTGCAGCCAGTGATAGCAGAAACTCTACGCACATGCTATGGGTATCAAGTGATGTTAATTGAAACCACTTCTGATTGGTTACTGGCAAATGTTCTAAGAAGTGACTGACAGCTATGCTAATTCTATGCAGTGAAATATAGGCCGTGTCCCAATTCAGGGCCTGCATCCTTCTAAGGCTGCATTCAAAGACCGAATGCTTCACAGCGGTGCGACAAACATGTCCCATTTCGAAGACCCCTTCAAATGCGGCCTCCTTTTTCCTTAGTCCTGTGCAGGTATCCCCCATTTAACGTCTGCATTATGTTCTGTAAAACAAAATGTTAAACAATTTGGACATTGATCAAATATTGTTACAGTCACTTTGGAAGTTTAGGCTACCTTCCCCTGCCATAGCGTAAGATGCCTTTAATTACTGTACTAAGTAGTTTAGAAACGTTACAGATAACAAATATTAAGGCAGCTAGAGTTAACAAGAGTTCCTTACAGTTCTGTAACATCAGAACATATACGTCAGACAGCGCTGTACAGTAGTGTCTTTATAGGCTGACAAGGCTACCTACCGCCTGCCCGCTCTATGTACCACCTCCCCATGCATAAAAAACAGCAGCCACTATGTCTTGCATAAAAACACAGATTTTATTTTTTATTGTGATTTTTAAAGCCATAGCTATTAATGTGTAAACAGGGGATACCTGTATTTAAGTGCTTGCTAGTCCTGTGTATCCCTGATCCATCACTGATGTCATCCTCTTGAGTTGCTTGTATCCAGTCTTCCTCCATTTCCTTCCAATAAACCTCTTTTGTTTTGCCTTTACGTCCTGCTCCTGTGTCCTTCGCCCTGTCCTACATGACAGCAATACATTTGCAATCTAAATTATTCAACCCTCCCAACACTGTAATTGTTTACAAATGTAAGCTATTCTGAATACATTGATTCTTTAAAGAGTACATTACTTTAAAGAGTGACATAGTCAAATTAATAATGAAAATGTGTAATGTGACACTTAATTTGCTACATCTGTGACGCACATATAAATCCCCCCCGTACATGTGTTCAAGTCGAGCTGCAAATATAGCAAAAAAAAAGCCTTTGCAAAAGCTGAGTGAAGAAATAATCGCATTACACAGCAAAGGCTGTGGTTGCAGGAAGCTTTCCGAGAGGCACCATGGGAGCACCATGCCCGAGTTTGTGCTACATGTGTTACAGCAGTAGACCTACTTGTGTATAGAAAAAGAGCGAAATTTCAGCGAGGTTCTGAAAAGAAGCTTATGAGCACATACATGAATCATTTAATGGAGATTATAAATGTAAAGGATGCTCCACAAAATATTGACTTTGGGGGATGAATAATTTTTTACATAGATGTTTGTGGAGCGGATTTAAATTTTAATTTTAACTATTAAGAATATCAGCTATGTTCTCAGAACATTTATATATGTGTTCCTTGAATGTTTCCTGAGGTTAAGGGTGTTGAATAATTTTGATTTGAAATGTAAAAATGGCTATATGTGTGTAGGTGTATGGCTACAGAGCAGTCAGGAACGGAAAAATAATGATGTAAGCATAACTTTTACATACGACACAACTATGATTTGACTGTAATGCAGCCTCAGGAGTTAAAATGGAAGTGATACTTATAACTATCTCAAAATGTCACTGTAAGGCTTGCTCCAGGCAGGATGTCGACCAGAACTGCATGACCCCAGGACGGAAAGATGGAGGAAGGACATTATTTAGGTACGGGGTGGATGTAATGAAAACGGCAGGGAGGAAAGCAAATAAAGGACAGCCACTTTGGCGTCAGCACAAGGGGAAACTCATAAGAAAACCACTGAGCGCTGGGGCTGCGGAGAGCCCTAGGACCAGGTCAGCAATCTGGGTCAGTGTCTTTTTCTGAACAAAAAAAAAAAACAGAACTCAATCTTATATAACGTCGGATGTGAGAGTACAGTACAGGTGGAGCAATGACCCAGCTTTTCCTGCCATTGAGACACCCACACCAATCCCAGAACAGCCAATCAGGAGACTGGGAAGAGAAGTTAGCCGCTTAGCTGCTGTGCTGGTCAGTAGCAATGTTTCAGAATGTTAACCAGTGAGTTTTGTCACACAAATTCACACACACCTACACACACACACATGGGTTTGTGGGGACCATTCATTCATTTCTATGGGAAAACCCTAATGACACCCCTAACCCCTACCCAACCCGAACC
Organism: Stomatorhinus walkeri; assembly: GCA_026784285.1. Lineage (NCBI taxonomy): Eukaryota > Metazoa > Chordata > Actinopteri > Osteoglossiformes > Mormyridae > Stomatorhinus > Stomatorhinus walkeri. The sequence continues at coordinate 13,178,841 of JAODUD010000036.1, forward strand.
TGACTCATAAGTAACCAAACAAAATAGAAAACTTTTGACATTTTAAGTTTTCTGATTGTGGTCACAGATTTTTATAAAAAATTAAGTGTCCCCTTGTGGGCAGTTGTGGAAGTGCCACAAATAACTACTTGCTATTGCTATTCACTGGAAGTTTTCCAAATTATATATATTAGAACGGTGGGCTGAAAAAGTCAGACTGCGGGGTTGAAAAAGTCAGACTGCGGGGTTGAAAAAGTCAGACCGTGGTACTGAAAAAGTCAGACCGTGGTACTGAAAAAGTCAGACCGTGATACTGAAAAAGTCAGACTGTAGGGCTTAAAAAATCAGAATGTGCAGCTGAAAAGTCAGACTGTGGTGCTGAAAAAGTCAGACTGTGGTGTTGAAAAAGTCAGACTGTGCAGCTGAAAAGTCATACTGTGGTGCTGAAAAAGTCAAACTGTGCAGCTGAAAAGTCAGACTGTGGGGCTAAAAAAGTTAGGCTGCGGACTAAAAAAGTCAGACTGCGGGGCTGAAAAATTCAGACTGTGGGGCTGAAAAAGTCAGGCTCTGTGGCATAGAAAAAGTCATGGTGTACGGCTGAAAAAGTCAGATTGTGGGGTTTAAAAAGTCGACCGTGTGGCTGAAAATGTCAGACTGCTTGAACAGTTCAATATGCTTTTTATTTTTTATTATCTTCTTGAAATGTCAGAAATAAATTTATCAGGATGATAAGACTTATCACACCACTTATCAAAGTACTGCCAGAACACAGACAAAATGCGCTGGTCCTGGGCTTAAAACTCCCAGGATGAAAGTAGTCCTACTCTGTGCCTGATTGGCACTGTCACCAATTTTTTCAAAATTTCATTTTTAAGATGAATAACATAGAAATGAATGACAGGAATGAAAGCACATCTGCTTCTACATTTAAAAAGAAAATATATAAAAAAAAATCTTGTTAGTGCCTAGGTTGCCTTGAGTTTTTAGACTAAATGCAGAATAAATGATTTAACTTTTGACTACAGAATGCACAGGGATATCCGATCACTGTAATTATGGGTGAATAAGGATGCGGTCTCCCTTCAACAGAGCGTTAGCTAAATACAAACATGACTGGTGCAAATTATACATGGAGGGAGCCAAGCTGGGGCTCTGGGAATCCTGCAGGACAGAAATAGGCCTCCCACCAGATGCTCCTCGGGCGAGTGCGGAAGATGACAAGCCTTCCTTCACCGCCTCAGATCCCAGAATGATCTGCAGGCCTCGCTCTTATCCATCCAAAGAGTTTATCCCACTTTGCATTCAAGATCAAGGGCAGCGATGTGTCACTGGAAATTAGCGGACGTATTTCAAAAAATCGCTGTTCAGCGTCAGCTAACCCCTCTCCTCAAATCTGGCGGGCAGGAGACTGTCCCACGCTGCACGTCGTTGGCCCCCGTGGGTGGAAATGTGCTGCTTTTTGCCCCACGCAGACCGCAAAGCGTTCTTCTCGTTTTACGTCGCTTGCACGGGACCACAGGCATCGTCGCTATGGACAGGGGCTGTGTGCCACCCGCCCACAGGCAGGCATCCTCAGCCTGGGAGGGGCCCAGACAGCCCACACAAACTGGAGGCCCAGTGCCAGGTCCCTGGGGGATGATCATCCGCACCTTACACGAGAGCAATCCACATCCCGATCCAGACACCCACAGAGTATCGTGCCCCGGCCCATCCGGATGCTGTAGATCATCGAGGGGCCGGCTGTTTGCCGAGAGTAGGCGGCCTTTGATTTTCATTGCCTGTCCGGCGTGGGTTGGCGTTTTTTTTTTTCTTTCTTTTTTTTCTGAGGCAAATTTGTGGCGTATTGCTGGTCCAGGAAGTCCCACCAACCCGCAAAGCAGAAACATACGCTGTCTGAACAAGATACGCAACCGGGGACCCATGATTGGGGGCCCGGAAGGCAACAGAGGTAAACAGAGCAAAGGGAATCACAAACAAAAACCAACCAGGGGAGAAAGAGAACACACCTTGGTGAGCACCTAAGAAAAATTTTAAGGCATTAATATACATGATGTCTGTGATTTTGATCGAATGATTTTCGTTTGTTTCCAAAGAAATCACAGCCATGAGTAAATTATTTTCTCTGTCCGAAGGCAAGAAGTCTCACACACACCAAGTGCCCGGCAAATGCTGGTAAGTGATTTGCATGGGGAGGGTTGGAAATCTAGGCAGCAGGTAGAGCAGGGATGTCAGACTCCAGTCCTGGATGACCAGAGCCCTGTGTAGCTTAGTTCTTACCCTGTTTCCCCACAAATGATAAGCTCAAGAGTGTGGTAATTAGCACAAGCAGTTGAATCAGGTGTGTTAAATGAAGGGAAACCCAAAGACGTGCAGGGCTGCGGCCCTGTAGGACTGGAGTTTGAAGCAGAGTACTAAAGTTTAGGATGGAGAATTGGTCACATGACTAAAGGGCTTGTTCCTATTCGTCATTAATGCCACAAGTGAAAAAATATTTCACTTAACCTTTCACCATCTGAAAAGAATTAACTGTCACGGCATATTATGTGTGAAAATATAAAGCATAAACAGAACTATGGTTGAGTTTTTCTGCCCCTTCTGTCTCTGGGTGAAACTGATATATTACAAATGTTTTAATCGTCAGGAAGAACTTGGCATTTCAGTCACGTCTTGCTCCCACTAATGAACTTTTGAATGTTTCTCCAACAGCTACTAAAGAAGCTCAGCCCCTCCCTCTCTGAAACTTCCCATGAAATAGAGAGCTTTCCTTTCCCAGATTCTTTTCTTGGGTCTTATTGTAAGATTGGGAGGAAGCATCCCCCCACCCCCCATGAACTGGGGGTGTTTCTTTGATTAGATTACCATTATAAGGCAACTAAAGATCAGAAGCAACCTACCGACACCAGAGATGAGAAAACTGGGGTGAAATCCAAGATGGAACCAATGATGGGGATTTAAAATCACATGGAGGGAAGTCCCTGAAAGCCAACTGCAATTTAAATCTTCACACCCAGACGGAAAAAATGAGACACAGACACACTTATTGGAACAAGAAACTGATCAGCTGAATGGCTCCCAGTTTAGCCCTAGGAGAGTACGGGTGTCTCCATGACATCCCAACGTTGAAGATAAATACATCTGACTAGATTTTCCGTTGACCGCTTAACAATCTTGATTGAAAACGATCGTGATGTTGTGATGTTAAGTCACCCGGAGGCTGCAAATGCTACATCTCACCTGAGTACTGTCTCGTGTCTTCACAGGCACCAGCCCATTAAATCTATATTAACCCATTACATCATTGATACAATTAATTCTCCAAAAAATACATACAGTCTTTTGACTGGATGTCTTCTTGGTAACACATGGCAACCTCTTACTCAGTAGTAAGAAATATATTTGTTGACAAAAAAAGTAGGAAATTCCAAGGTAAGAGCCTATTCCAGTGAAAATCTTATCATTTCTACCCCAAATTATCATTGGAGGTAAAATGAGAGACAGTGGTAAGGCCAGACAGTCCCACTCCCTCTACTGGCCCAGGGCAGAAACAGCCTGGGGAGCTATTTCACAGAAGTGCTGAGGGTGTGAGGCCAGGGCCAGCAGGTGTGTTGATGCTGGCAAAGACAGTGAAGAGAGAAGCACAGGATATGGATGGATGGAGAGAGATCACCTCAGAGCACCTCTGATCAGTGCTACATCATAAACCTCCACAATCTGCTGTCTAGAGAGAGTATTCTGCCAACAAACATCATTTTCTTTACCAAAAAACTTAGATATACAGGCCACCCCCAAGATAGGAAAAGATATACAGTACAGGCCACCCCCAAGATAAGAACATCCAACTTACGGACACCTTGTACTTAAGAACGAACCACCATGAACACTATTATGTTAAAAATTCGGGTTAAATACAATGATTCGTTATAACGGACACAGGCACTATTTTGTTACTCTTGAGAAAACATCGCACTGCATCAGCCATCTATCGGCTCAGGGTTCAGCACATTATAGCACCATAAGTAGTTACTTCTATTATGACTGTATTACTATAATTTTTATTTTATCATGTATTGTATTTTAGTTCTGACTTATCTACAAATTTCACTGAAGGACAGTCCTGCGGAGCGGCTCTTGTTCATCATTAGCGACTACCTGTAGTTGTCTCATTCTAAATGCATTAGTATGGATTCTCTTCATTCAACAGATGACACTTGCTATCTTTCTGGATATCCACCAGAGGGCGTCCTGCTCTCTTTACTGAAGATGTTTGAAACTGGATAATCAGTATAAGATTGTTTTTGTCAAGGCAACATCTGAACCTTTGCCACCACACAGCCCCTGTGAAATGAAGCTTAAGGTGCGTAAAGCAGCCTGTGTAAATCCTAACCCCCGGGCCTAAGCTGTGATGACTCTGGACAGGGTCCCTAATTCTTTCCATGTGTCATGGCTGTCGAGAGGATTGTGAACGCTCGGGTTTGCGTCCCCTGCTCCTCTCCTCTCAGCCAGCCCCTCCGCCTTTTGTTCCACGGCTCCCCATTGATGCAGGGAGCCCAATGGCGAGATGCAGGGCTAGACCATAGAGCTTTGACTACAATTTGTCTGGTCTTCCTGTGGTTAGATAGGGGCCAACATAAGATAAACAGACCCTTAAAAATGGCTTTTAAGTTGAGTGTTTTTCTATATTTTGGGCCCCCAAGTGGTGAACATGTGGATGTGCGCACACAGACATACTTTGTATAACTAACAGAATTTTAAAAATCCATTTAAAGAGATACATGTTAGTAACATCTATCAGTCCATCTTTCACATTGCAAGGTAGGATTTTTGTGTTTTTAGGTGTGAAAAGATGACCTTTGTTCAAGCTCATTCAAATACAGACATAAGCCATCAGACACACAAGGCTCTTTCTGCTTTGGTGCAGATCCCAGTCGACGTCACAGGAGCCAGTGTACTGGAAAACAAGCACACCAGCCCTGTGGATTTCCTGCAGTGTGACACCCCTTGTATGGGGCCTGCAGCCTTCACGCAGAACCAACAAGGCAAACATTCACTTTACCGACAGTAGAACAAACATATAACGAAATTTGTCTTGACCCTGAACAGTGCAAAAATATAAATATAAACTGAGACAAACAGAAAAGTAGATAAACCAGAACTCTCCATTTCCACGTTTCACTTCCCACAACTCCTAGGAGGGTGATGCATCCCCTGCTCCTTCTACAATTTTCCAACCTATGTATGCGATGGGAACGGTGGCCAGTGAATGGTGTGAGTGTGTCCTGTGATGGGTTGGTGCCCCATCCTGTGTTGTTCCCTGCCTTGTGCCCGTAGACTACGGGATAGGCTCCAGACTCCCCACAATCATGAACAGGACAAGAGGTTACAGAAAATGGGTGGATGTATGGTGTGGCTACTCTTCCATCAGAATTGCACATTTGCATGTAAAAAGGTCCGCCTTTACCGCTCTCCCCGCTTATTTCCTCTGCACGATCGTCGCAGCTATCCTGCCCCCTGATGGTAATTTGTAGGAAATGTCTATATTGAAACGATTAAATTGCTCTAAAACACTGTTAGTAGATTCGTGCCGTTGAGCCATGGTAACTCCACATGTATTTCACATTTCCTTAATGGCGTAAGAAATACAACAGTAGTTCGACATGATTTCGATGTTACAGTCAGCGATAGTGAGGTTGGAGAATCTGATTTGTTCGTGGTGCAAACATCATTTAGAGCAAATTATGCATCGTTTTTGTCCTTTTAGAAAAGCCGATTGAGTTTACATTTTTCCGGCATAATACTAGCTTGTACCTTAAAACCATTCTGAAGCTAAACGTGGAGTTTACTCCGAAATCTTTTTTTTGACAATGTGAACAAAGCGACTCCCGTCATCGATTTCTTTCTGGTTATACACATCCAGCAATTTGGCATATCCCTTATAAAACTGAGCTGTTGGCGTGTGTATATTGGTTGTAATAAATTTTTGTTTTACAAATACTTCGTAACTTTCAGAAGAATCGCGATGCTGTACATAGCGCAACGTTATAAACAAATCCGGAACGAAGAGTAAGCAGGTAGTAGGAGTTACACGGGATCAAATTTGATGGGACAACTTCCTATTTTTAAAACACGTGTGAGAGTTTATGTCTGTTGATAGAGCTTGTGCAGCACTCTCCACTAAATATAAACGTAATGGAGAAGAAACGTGCAAAAAAAGATAAAGGAGAGTCGGAAGCTCAACAAAAGAAAATGAAAATCACGACACTGGATGAAAATGATACTGAGTTTAATGGGACAGTTTTTAAATCCATGTTGAAAGATCCAACCAAAGCTTTGAAAGGTGAATGATATATTTTTTTAAATATAATTTCATAGACGGCAGTATCAAGTGACAATCATTCTCTTTTTAACTGACTGACTGCAAGAATTTTGTCGTGAGATACCATGGACCTTTGCTGAATATGCTTTATGTTGTAGCATATTTTTGTTGTGCATGTAGATCGTTGATTAGCCACATTTTCACCCCTGTAGTAGATGTGTGACTGATCACGTATGAATGTTTTGGTGTCAATGTTTCCCCCCTTTAGGTTTGGGAAAGTTTGTGTCAGTAGCGACGAAACTACCGAGTGCGGACCTCTATGATGTTGTTGAGGGTTATATTAAGATATCCATGGAGTGCGCTGAGATTTTCAGTTTGCTCGAGGGAGAAACACATCGCGAGAGCGAAGTAAGTATGGAAATGTGGTAAAGGAGTGTGATAGGTATTCCTGTGACTGATTATGTAGAAAGACAACAGAAACACGTGACTTAGGTTTGTGTGAACAGTGGCTTGTTTTTTGTACTTTTCATGTTATTCTGCTCTTTTGCTACTTCTGATTCTATGTCGGTGTCTCATCTTGGTAATTTCGTGTGCTTCCAGTTGTTGCTGATCTTCCAGAGCTTAGAAGTGATCTTACTGCGGACCGCAAGTGACCTCTCTCATTTCAGTGTGGTGGGCATCACGGTCGTGAAGAAAATGGTCACCAACCACATGAAGCTCCTTCAGTCGTCTCTTAATTCTGAAAACCATAGGTGTGCTACAGTCTGCATGTGTAGTCCTGACTGTGTGGTCCAGGCAACGGAAGCACACGTAGGTAATCCAGGTTGTTGTTTTTCACCAGGTTCGTTCGCCAATGTCTTGGCCTCCTGTCCTCTATGGTGTCCCAGGGATCTGACATGGCCAGAGAGGTTTTCAGCCACTTTCACTTTAACAAGAGCTTATCTAAACTGACCCGCAGACGCGATAAGAAGGTAAGGCTGTTGGTCTGCTTGCCTGGTAACATTCAAAGTGATGCGCCCTCTGTGTCAAGGAAGAATGACAGTGCTCTTAGTTTTCATCACTAGCAGTATAATGGCAAATAAGGCAACTTATCTGATGGACGTTTAGAATACTTGGCTGCTTGGTGTCAGTGTTGTTTTGTGTCTGTGCTCTTAGAAAGTTTAAAGCATTTTGTCATCTCCATAGGGACAACCCGATGTTCGCATGGCCTATATACAGTTTGCTCTGTCTTTTCTGGTATCGGGCGATGGCTCCACTATCGGACATGTTCTTGAGATGCAAGGTTTGTAAATAATGGGCTTTATTTAATGTATGTATGTGATGCTGATATTAACATATTGGAACATTTCACTGGAATATATATATATATGTGGAAAATGGATATTTTATTTCCAATTGTTAGATTTTCTGACTGACATTTTAAGCACTGGGCTTAAGGAAGACCGGATCTCCATTATCAACCTCATTTTATCTACGCTACAGACCAGAGTAAAAATTTTTTCATTTAATTATTTTTGAGTTGCATGTTGTAATTGAAAGAAAAGAAATGCAACTCCTCTCTTATCCTGTCTGCAGGTCATTTGGAATAAAGCCATCAGTAAGACGCAGAAAGTCCGCTTCTTCACTCCTGCCATTCTGGCTCAGATCGCATCTCTCTACAAATGGGACGGGATTGCAGATGTAACACTGGAGGACAGGAAGGTCTGTATGCAGTTGGGTCGCATTTCACAGTTAATCTTTGCCTCCATCATACTTGAATTGTACATAGATTTCTTTATTCCGCGTCTGATAGGTGAGTGAGAATCCCAAAGAGGATGGAAAGATGGTGGTGCGAGAGCTGGTCCATAAATTTCTGATCGACCTCTGCTGCTCTCGGAAACATGGGATCAGCTTCTATGACCCCAGCTTCGGGACCGCAGGGAGGTGAGCCGGCTCTTCGGCTGTCGTCCCCCTCCTCTTCCTCAGCGGGCCATCAGCACTCAGCATCTGGTATGCGTCTGTCTGCTCCTGCAGGGCAGGGAACTTGGTTCTTCTGCAGTTCCTGGTGGGACTGAAGCAGGCCACTGAGGATGAGCTGGTGAGGGACTTGGTGGTCAGCATTCTCAGGGACAACCCCGACCTGCTGTCGAGGTACTTCAAGGAAACCCAGTACTCGTATACCCCTCGGCTCCGCAGCATCTGGCAGGAAAACGTCACTCTCCTCAAGAAGGTGATGCACACATTACCACTGTTATCCCAGATTCTGGTGGTGTTCTAGGAGCTGGTACTCTGTCAACAGAGTGGATAATGGGAACCGTATGTGCAGATTTGTGTCAGATTTTATACGCATACAATGCCATCTATAATGTTTGAGACAAAGACATGTATGTTTTTAATTTACTTCTGCACGCCACAGTTTGTGGTCAAAAACTGGTGTGGTTGAAATGCATAAGATTTATTAAATAACATTTTGGTTTTGCCATATAGAAATCACATCACTTTTTAAACATAGATCCCCCACTTCAGAGCACCATGGTGTTGATGATGTAATTTCTACATGGTGAAACCAAAATGTATTAAAATATCTTTTAATTAAACCTGAGAATGTGCACTTTAACACTGTCAGTTGTTTGATTACAAATCTAAAACTGTTGAGTACAGAGACAAAACAATGTGTTCCAGATATTACGGAGAGCACTCTCTGTTTTTATAGACATGCAGGCAGAGACTCTCTGCTGACAGAATCCTAACATCTCATGTGGAAACTAACAATGGCTCTTGGTTTGGTTGGCGGTCCCCAGGTCTACGAGGCCCAGCCAGAGGTGTCCCAGGCCTTCCGAACCCGTGAGTTTGTGCCGCTGCCCCGTCTGCTCGCCATGGTGACGGTTACGTCACTGCCGCCTGTCTGCAACAAGGCCTTCTTCACCCAGGCCCTTAATGTGAGTCTAAGCCGCCTTAACATCGTGCCCGTCCTGGCTTACCAACCCAAGGAGCTGTCCAAGAACAGTACCTGTCAATCATTACTAAATTGATTTGCTCAAATCTGCTTTTGTTTATTTTTGTAGCATTTTATAGCAGCTGACTGGTAGTTACTGGTTACGTTGATGGGTCAATATATCAGTTTCATATTACCACTGAGATGTCAAATTTTGGAGGAGATCCTTGGCCATCCACTGAGAACTAGTTTGATCTAATTTAATGCTCTCTTTTCAACAGATGGCCAACACAGTGGTGAAGCACACGGCTCTCTCGCTGGTGTGCTTCATCTTGAGGCGTGCCCAGAAGAACATTGAGCACTGTCTTGACCGAGCTGTGTGGCAAAGATCGGAACTGTACACGGCAGCCATGATGGAGGACTTTGTGCAGCAGTATAGGGAGGCCCTGAGCAAGGTAATGGGAGGTGGGCTCCAAGCCCCGAGCAAGGTAATGGGAGGTGGGCTCCAAGCCCCGAGCAAGGTAATGGGAGGTGGGCTCCAAGCCCCGGGCAAGGTAATGGGAGGTGGGCTCCAAGCCCCGAGTCTCTGAGAAGGGCT
>JAODUD010000036.1:13212383-13224640 GCA_026784285.1 Stomatorhinus walkeri
AGCCAACGTCAGTATGTCAAAGTAATGGCAGAGTGTGTTGCGTCTCTTATACAGCCAACGTCAGTATGTCAAAGTAAAGGCAGAGTGTGTTGCGTCTCTTATACAGCCAACGTCAGCAGAGACCATTGAATTCAAACTCACAGGGAGGCTCTGCTTCTTGCTTGACAAAGGCATTCAGTAACCAAGTTATGTTTCCTGGTTTATTAGTGTATAGTGTACCCCATTCTCTTTAATATGTTTATACTTCATCTGGCTCAGTGAGAATGTCATTTAACAAACATTTTCTCTAGTCCCATAGATTGTCAGTGAAAAAGCGTTTAATTTGTTACATCCAAAAATATTTGTGAATTGGCCAAGAAAATGTCTTCAATAAAAAGGCTGGGCTGAAAATATGAAACATCTCTGTATGCTTTAGTACAAACTATTTAGTACAAACTGTTAAATAGCTTCTAATTCATCCTGCTCTCTTTAAATTGTGCCTTAATGTATCGGTCTACAATCCTGCAGAGTTTAGGTGCAGCCCTAATTTAACATACCGGATACAGATAGTGTTGTCAATAGTATCGAAAGTATCAGTTCTATTGTGCATAAAACAGTTTCAATACTCATTTCAATACTCATTTTTCATGGTATCGATTCTATAGCCGGCACTCGCTGCCATAAACTACCAGTGTGCATGCCTAGGCCTGAGTGCAGTCTCACACATGGTGTGCTGCTAAGATAACTGGTTCTGGAGCGTCAGAGCTACCCACACTGTTTAAATCATTAAATAGTGCAGCCAGAGTGACGTCTGGGAATACTGCGGCTTCGTGCCAAAAGAAGGTAAACCACAGGACACATGCAGGCCTGTATGAAAGCTATGCCACTGTACAATACCGACAAACACCACAAATTTAACTGAACATTTAAAGGACTGTCATGCGATACAATTCAAACAGTTTCAAGAGATAGGTGTCTTATTTCTGAATTAATGAAATATTAATCGTTATGAGCCTGCTGTGGTTGAAGTGGAGATTTCATGTATTTTTCATTTTTCTGTGGGTTTAATACATTTTTCATAGTCAGTAAAGCATTTCCACATTGAGACAATGGTCTGAAATATTTTTTACGTTTTGGGTTGTGTTCAGGTTCACACAATGAGATCGTGTTGAATAGTGTTGATCATTGTGATACAGACTTTGAGATGCAAGATAAATAAAGCATGTATTTGTCTTAGTTACATACTGATCACGTTAATTCATAATTAATGATTCATTCATGTGTTATTTCTTGCAGTTGCTATGTTTGCTACTATATCTATCTTTCTGGAGACTGAATAGTTCATATTTGTTCATTGTTAATGAATCACGACGCACCTTTCATCCCAAGCAGTTACTATATCTTAATTCTGTAAACCTTTGTGAACTACTAAAGTGAAATACCAACCTCATGTTTGTTCATCATTAACGAATCATTACACGTCTTTTATCTCTAGTAGTAGCTATTATATTTCTTTATGATTTGTACTTCAGCACTGAGTCACTACTTAGTATTTGTGTCCCTTTAAGTGAAGTGTTACCCAAGATCAGGACTCAACTAAGATCTTGGATGTGGTTATCCAGCTGTTTCGGTCCTCGGAAGTCATGAGAGAGTTGGATTGGAAAAGCTGGATTAAATCATCTGATATAATTGCGTGCTCCCATGGACACTGACTGGGCTATGATGCTGGAGGGAGATGAGGAATTTAAAACACAAACTTAGGCCACACAATAAAAGCGGCAAAACAAAAGAGGGGGTGACAAAAAATGGCTAACACTTTAAACGCGTAAGTGTCCTTTTTTTATAGTTCACTGTTGCAACCTTTGCATATTCACTGCATATATGAATTAGTCTGGCCTTCATATTCATAGCAAAGACCAGCACAACAAGGACCTGTGAACAGATTAAAGTAAAATATAAAACTATTCTCACCTGTAACCTGAACATGAATAGTATTCACTACAGGTCAATATTTTTTCTATTTTAAAGCAAATAGGAAGAAAGGTGAACAAATTGGGGAGTTCCAGACTTCAACCCAGCTGAGGAGCTGGCTGCCCAGCAAAATGCCCATTGGCCCATTTTAAGGGGCATAAAAGGACGTAGTGTTTTCTCAGAGCCGCTGGCAGCGTGCCACAGTGGTTTGGCACATAATGTACAGAGACACACTGCCCGTGTATATTTTTCCATCTCAAATGAAGTGGTAACTCTGAAAAAGTAATTTGCCTGAATATGTTAAATGATCTTGACAATTGCACAATATATGCTCTTCTTCTTTGCCAAAAGCTAAATGTATAAATGTGAAGTCCATGTTGTGTTTTTTTCTGCACTTTCATCTGACTTAACTACATGGGCTATATCTCACATTCCAATATTGCTAAGTCTGTTAAAATCCGACATTTGTGCAACTTATATTTCATCCAAAGAACGTTTTGTTGATTAACTTTAGTGCGTCTTATACGGTATTATTTCATCATTTTTCTTGTTTACTTGCCTCTGGTATTAAATTGTTTGTATTTGTACCACAATATTATGCAATGAAGTTTTAGTCGGAAATTTCTCTTCTTATTATGAACACACCAATTGCGATCAGTTGCTCTCGGAAGAATGCAACAGCTACGGTTGAACACCTCTGTTTAAATTTGTGATCTAATCTTGTTTACATAGAATAAACCTGCTCTGAGCAGGTCTGAGCTTACGGATTGGTTGCTGTGACAACTAATCTAACAAGAAAACCTGGATCGTGTCAAATTGTCAACAATTAAATCCAGATAACTCGTTATTCCAGCTACGATGAAGACCCTCTTGAACTAATCGGTGACTTTGTTGAGGATTAAAAGCAAACAAGGGAAAGGATGCTATTGCTGTTCAGTCAGCTGTGTTAATATCGGCTTATCAGCAAAATGATTATTTGAGAGGACTATGATGAGGATACCAGCATGAGGAGTTAAGGTACCAGAATGAGGGTATTAGTCCACAAGTTATATGGAACCAATGAGGAGAATACTAACTGGTTAGGTACAGGGAGTCACTTACCTGTGAACCACCCCTGAGCTGTGCAGGTGCTCCACAGCCATGACCAGCTGCCGAATGTACTTCTGAACCTCTGCTTCTTCCAGGCGTTCCCTCTCTACGAGTCTCTCCAGAAGGTTTCCTCCCATGCACAGCTCCATCACCAGGTAGCAGCTGGCCTCCGTCTCCAGGATGTCCAGCAGCTGGATGATGTTGGGGTGAAGGACCATCTGCTGGATGTGGCCCTCCCGGTGCAAGTTCTTCAACAGGTACGAATCTTTCTTTGCCTTCGCTTTGTCAATTACCTTTATAGCCACCTGAGGGAGACAGAGAGAGAGAGAGATTTAATCCAAATCAGGCTTTTTAAATTATAATAGGAAAAAAAATCATACAAGCACACTAAATTATAATTGTTTACTCAACAGACAACATGCCACCAAGTACACTGCCATGCCTGCTTCTCATATGGTCCATACAAGAAGATGCATTCTTACTGAAGTAAATCAGGCCGAGTACCTTACCTGAATACTGAGGTCTTAAACATTATATTAAAGATTACAAGACGCTACAGCCTTCGCCTTCTATTAGCTAAACAGTGTAAAGGAGGGGTTGTGGGTCCTCAACCCGCGATATGCAAAACTGTTACCAGTCCTTCACGATGGACCCGCAAAACTTTTTCTTTCATTTCTCCATTTCTTTCTTTGACCGCATAATAGATTTTGCGCGCATGTTAAAATAGCTAGTATAATTAATATTCATGTTTACCCTTTCGGTTCAAAAACACAACTAAACATACTTTAATGAAGGCTTACATATTACAAAAATGTCAAATATTGTAGATATAATGCGCATTTTATATAGTAACGATGTTGCACATAGGGTAAACTAACACTACTTTTGCAGGTGTTTATTAATCAGTTTATTCTTTTCCGAAGAATTCCCCTGATATTCAGTCAAATAAAACCCATTCCTAACTCACTATCAAAACAAACAAAAAAACATTAAAATACATTTTAAAATGTAAGTGACCAAATATATACAACGTGTTTTTGCAAATTGAAAGTGTAATGATTATACTCCTCTGTGTAGAAACCGTATGCAAGATTATTATTTCTGCTATGATATTCCAGTTTTAAAAAAACACGTTTACCTTTTCTCCTGTCACAGCGTGCAGACCCTCCCTTACTTTGGCGAAGGAGCCTTCTCCGAGTTTTCTCCCAATCAAGTAATTCCCAACCATTTTCGTATGGTACATCTTGCGTTGGCTATCCGCGGCTGCATTGATATTCGCCGGGACAGTGTTTTCTGGGCCAAAACAAACGGGACTTCTCGGTCCAAAATATCGGGGTCCGTCCATCACCGTCCTGACAGGCATCGCCCGTCTGCCTGCTGTGACTTGCAGCAGAAAGTTAAGGCTGCGTGGTTCAGCTCCCGGACTGAACAGTACTATTAGCAAAATGCTGTACAGTGCACTCTTACTACGAACTCAAAGTACTAATTCTTCAGCGGTTTCTGCAATACAGAACTTTTAAACCTCAAACTCAGTGTTTTAATAATGTCCAGTCAACGACTTACGTAAAACAGTAGAATAATATTTCCAGAAACCTGATATAGACGACTGTCGGTCGAAGACGCTCTGTCCGTATGGCTTGTATATTTCACTGAACCTTATGGTAATTTAATCCTATCACCTGCAGCGAGAAATGATTCTCTTCTCACCGCCCATTCAAAGCTCTGCCCCCACCCTCTCCGCCCTCTTTCAACCGCAGAAGAATGATGGAATCAAGCACAAGTAATGTTTCTATTCTTTTGTTACTTACCTTATTCATATTTCACAAAATCACATTATTCAGATTAACACGTCTTTTCGAAAAGAATCTTAACTTTTTTCTGTGTATCTGATTTTTTTTATATCTAGGCATATATGATTGATAGGCAACCGAAATGTGTTTTTTTCTCTAAAACGACTATTTCTTAATATATTTGAATGAAAATGACAACGTTCCGTCATTATGAAATATTCTATGTTACTGTACTTTCTGTTGGATCATACCTCCGCCTGCTGGCCATCTTTGAGAGTGGCACACGCAGTTTCCGAGTCCCTGAGATAGTCCTAATCAGAAAATAATAACTGTTGTAGTCATTAAGGATATGACAAATACTGAGCGCGTTTTTATCGAATTGTTAAAAGTCTGCCTTTGTCTTTTTGTTTAATTGTAAATTATTAACAAATTATGCTAGTCATAGATTGTATAGGCCTAATTTTCTCCCAGGATTGGCAAGGTAAGAGAACCCAACCTATTCACTACAGGCTACGCCAAAATGAGCTACATATCAAAAATAGTAAGTACGTTAACAATAAATCAATATGACATATTGATATTATTTTTTACAGTATAATTAAATTTTATTGAACGTAATACTTTTCATCTGACCAGTAGAGGGTGCAACAGCACCCCTGTAATATTTCGTATGACGTTATTAATATACTGTATGGTTGCAGCGGGGTGCGCACAAAACGAGGTGAACTAGATAATCTTACGAAAGGATGATGCGAGATTATTTCTAATTTTCATAAATATATGGTAATTAATATCTTCTAGCTAAGATTTAATATGCTTCTTTTCGAAGCTGACAATTCACCAATATGTATCACCCACCTTACACCAAGAACAGGTATAGCATTACTTACGGAAAATGTGATAACCATGTAATTTAGCCAAGCTAAAAGCGTGAACAGTTGGGGAGTGCATGGCTTTCAAATTCAGCAATGAGCCACATGAAATAGAGACTGACCTCAGATGACACTGGTCAGGTAGGTTTCACTAAGGTGCTATGAGTACCGCTTACCCCTCGGGCAGCCTTTTATAATATGCGTATTGCATAACACCTCACAAAAATGTGCTGCTAAAATAGCGCTTGTGAATAACTTCATTGCGTATTTTTATAGGATACGCACCTCTGGAAAACACCACAAAAGAATGCTGTAAATACATAATTTACTGCATAGAAAACTGTCATTGTGTCAAACTGTCATCGTTTTTTACTGAAGCGTTGAATTCGTCTTGCTTTGTGGCTACATCGGGCATATCGTTAAAATAACTTGGAAAAACCTGCCCCTGGCCAGCGTATTATAACCTTCTGCTGTGGTTCGTTCTTTCACCAGCTTATGGGATAATGTAGGTCAAATTTTAATTTCAGGTTTATTTGCGGATGCGTTTCTGATCCCGTTTATTTCCACGAAGTAAATTGGTTAAGCATTTGTTTAGTTTTTGGCATTCATCATTTTATATTACGTACTATCCATATATTCAAACCGTATTGGGATCATCAGATGGGATAATTGTCACAAATCTCATATCTGTATGTCACTAAATTCTACCTCCAAAATGTGCGTCCTCTTGACCTGTGGGTCGCCACTTGGTCCTGTAAGTTTAAGTTACAGCTGGAAAGGGGGCATAGATTTAGTTTTAACCCCTACAGCAAAATATCTTTTTGCCATAAATCTTGATTGGCTTATGATAACTCCTAAATTGGGCTCCATTCAGATTAATTGAGGCGATTGCAATCTTTTCTGTGCCTTTGTTGATACAAGGTGTGTCACCATGTGACATTATTTACGGTTGCAGCGAGGAAATATAATAAAAGCGTAATGGCAGATCTAGGGTATCATCTCCGCTCGCGTGTTTAGCGTATTCCTTCCGGATTCGTTTGTGCAGTGACCCTTCAAAAACTTTAAATAATTGTGGCTGCCGGCTGCAGTTCACCTTGGAGTTTCAATGTCCGCTGGAGCTTTTAGCGGTAATTTCAAGGTCTGACTGTGTAACGCGGTGCGTTAGCCTGCTGCTTTACATTATGACGTCTGTTGGAGTCGTGTAAACAAAAGTGGAGATTGTTGGCACGCTTATCTTCTGTTTCTAAGCCAGTGGGAACCGAAAGAACAAACTCACAGGAACATGAGGTCGAAATGAGGTTTATCCACAGGGTTTCTGGGTTCAGTCTTTTTGAGTTAGGAGAAAGCTTAAATTAGAGCCACCACTACTTCAGCTCTAGAGGAGTCGGCTGAGGTGATTGGAGCCTCCTATCAGGATGCTGCCTGGTCGGCTTCCAAGGAAGATATTCTGGGCTTGACCGATAGGCCAGAGACGCTAGGGCAGATGCGGGACTTGCTAGAAGAATTACATACCCCAGAATGAGCTACAGTCAGTGACCTTGGAAACAGAGGCTTGGTCTGCCCTACTTGGCATGCCGCCACCATGACCTTCATGAGGAGAAGCTTGGAGATGATGCTGATGAGTTCCCTGAAAAAAGGACCTAATGTGGCTGGACAAAGGGGAATTTGCATTTTGCAGCTGTTGCCAGCACCCATGGCAGTTCCAACTGCGGAATATCACACATCAGAGTAGCCTATGTTACGTGTTGCCATCTCAGTAGATTGGTAAACCAGGGTTCTGGAGCAAAATTTAAAGGGTTCAAACCTATTATTTCACTATATGTTAATGTGCCTGGATGCCACATTGTCAGGATTGGTGCCTGTCTGGTCCTGTCCTATGTGTCCTGCTCCCATTTGGCCAGCAGGTGTCGTCGGCCATCCTGTTCTCTCCTCTGTCTTGTAGCCCCTTTGGCTCTAATGTTAGATTCTGTTTCCTAGTTTCCCTGTTAGACTCTTAGTTCCGTGATTAGGTTTATTAGATCCACCTCTTTCCCTGTGCTTCATGATTGTTCTACCTCATTGCTTGTTGTCCTGCTCCCTCTCTGATTGGTTAATTGTTTCATATTTCACGATGTTTCTTTGTTTCCCGGTTCAGTCTGTGTGTTTAAGTTCCTGCCTGTAGTCATTTCTTTAGTGGGTTCAAATTACTCTGTGTTGCTGCTGCTCTGTTTGGGTTTTCATGTTCTGCTCCTTGTGTCGCTCTTTTCCCCTCTTTGTTACCTTTTTGATATTTTTGTAGTTCTTGTTTCGCTCATTTGCTTTTCACCCCACATGGACCTTCTTCTCTTGTAGTCGCTTGTAGCCGCAGTGGATGGTCACCTTCTTTTCCCCACCTGTGCCATGCCATAACACACGTAGGTTTTCAGTTCCAAACTTCAATTTCATAGATTCTATAGTAAAACATGTCTATTTTAAAGACTTTCTTTACACTGATAGAGGCCCGATATTTGTAACCACGTAGTCATAAGATAAGGTCAAAATAATACACCAGACCAAGATATATTAACCTTTTAAGCTGTATTTGATAAAATATCAGCTAACCAAATATGTAATATTAATTCATTTAAGCATTCAGAAACCCCACTTCTTCAGCTCATTTCCTTAAGGTGGCTGTGCATTTGTTTTCAGGGGGGCAAGATGCTATTATTCAACGTGAATAGCACAGGGACTAAGGAAGCACATCGGCGCGTATGAGGCTGCGCACAGAAATAGACTGAGAGTGATGTCAGGCCGTTGTTGTGGCTGCAGTGTTCTCACAACTGTGGCACATTTACCTTCAACCTGAATTTCTGATGATCCCTAAAACTGATTCTTCTTGACTGTGGGATTTGGTTTACTTAGGCATGACTTGTCCAGTGTGCAGCTCAGTGGGCTAAGCCTCTGGGCCTGTGATCAGGAGGTTGCTGACCTGAGTCTGGTCTTGGCAGAATAGCCACATCTGTGGACCCTTGAGCGAGGCCCTTAACCCCCAGCTCCATTGGCACTGCTGCAGGTGGGGGCTCTTCACTGGCAAGCTTGCTCTCACCTACATACAATGTGTGTCATGGAGAGTAAGATGAGGTTCCCCGCGAGGATCAGTAAAGTATACCAATAATAATAATAATAATAATGATATTAGTAATTTGTATTATTACTAGTCATCTCGTTAACATAGTGGTTGGTATTCCTACCTCATATGGGAGACTGGGGCTCAGTTGCTGTAAGGTTTCTGGTTTTTATTAATAAAGTCAATATTAACATTTGTGTGGCGTTCATTTGTAGATT
Organism: Stomatorhinus walkeri; assembly: GCA_026784285.1. Lineage (NCBI taxonomy): Eukaryota > Metazoa > Chordata > Actinopteri > Osteoglossiformes > Mormyridae > Stomatorhinus > Stomatorhinus walkeri. The sequence continues at coordinate 13,221,388 of JAODUD010000036.1, forward strand.
TTAAAGTTACGTTTAAAGGGCTTATTGAAAGGTTTCCTTGTGTCTTGTCCTTGGTTGAAAGTGATATTTTCATCAGAGGCCCATAAGAGCTCTTCCATTAAACAGACCCCCTTTTATCATTTTTTAAGGAACAGTACAAAATGTACGCTTAACAATCTGACTGTTCATTGTTACAGTGCATGTTGTTGAGAAATCTTTCTCCCCAGTCCAAGGATGTGATTGGAGTTTGTTTACCCAAGTGATCTGGCGTCCTTTTGCATCCTGTACCCTCTACTCAAGCAGGAAAAGGGGTGCAAATTCAGCTTTATGCAGGTTCAGATTCACGCTCAGTCCCCTGTAAGCCTCTCGCCTAGTGCAGAGGATGTAATCGACGTGAGCATGTGATGTTCGTATTTACAGAAGGCCTTTGTGAGACTTCACAGGATACCAGCACAATTCCTCTTGCAATTAAAACGTCACCGCTTAACCTTAAAATCATTAAATCATTGTTGATTTCGATGCTATAAAAGTGTATGCTAATATATATGTTTAAATAATATACATTTAGCTGGAAAGTGCGTACAGAAAACGGATGAATCTATATCATGCATACATTTACATTATAATTGCTTTGACAAACAAATTTCTGTTATTTTATGCTATTTTCTGTTTTATTTAGGATTGCAGGCTATTACCATTTATGCATTCAAAATATCATTGTTGCCAGGAGGGACAAAGTAACTTTGCTGGGGGCCCAAGGCTGCCATGGGAAAAGGGCCTCCTAAGTGGGCCATTTGAACTATTTCTTAGGAACCGACAGAGAAACGAGAGGATATGCTAATCAAAGCGCGGTGTGCCAGCTGTAGAAGCAAGGCATTGACCGCAAGAATAAATTAAAGACGTACATGTAAACTCAGTAAATAGGCTAAGTTCAACATTTAACTGTAGGCTGTATGTTTTTCAATAAACGCCTCCAACGTTTGCAATAACTGGTCGCAGACCTGCACAAACAAACCTACAAATTTGGGTGTTGTTTTAGTTTTGTCACTTTTGATTTGCTTGCAATTTCAGTGAATGTGAGTGTAGTTAGTCTGGCCCCTCTAGACTGAACACACATGGCATTTTCGGTCTGAAATGCCAGACTTTGGCCAGTAGTATGATAGTACTTTGCATTTGTCACAACAGGCAAAAGGCAAGTGGTTCCCATTGTGGTTGCTTACAATAAAAAGTCAGATATCTGATTTCCCCTTGCTTAATTTGACATTAAGTAGCTATATAGTTTTATATTCACCTTTCCTGAAGAGGCACATACATATGTGTCATGCCCTGCTTGTACCAATCCTCTTGTGTGCCACGCCCCCCTGACTACCTCGTGTGGAATCCTCATGTCTTCAGCTGTTTCTTGTTGTGTTTCATTAGTTCTGTGTATTTATGTCTGTGTTAGAGTATGTAGAGTAAATAGAGTCCGGTCATTCTGTCATATACGAGGGGGCACGGGACGGGAGTCCAAGGAGCACAGGATTTATTAAGGGAGAAGACGATCAGGAACATGGAGCATCATGTACAGTAGGACTGATGTTAATGACCAAACTCGGGAAACATACTCCAATGCGGACTTAAATACTAACTAATGAAACACAATGAGAAGCAGCTGATGATACGGGGATTCCACACGAGGTAGCAAGAGGGGTGTGGCACACAGGAGGATCGGCAGGAGCAGGGCATGACACATTTGGGCCTTAAAGACTCTCATGCAGGCTATGCCATCATTAGCTAAGGTCACAAAAGTGGCAAGAGATTTTTAAAATCATCTATCATTTAAATGATCAACTTAAATCCATAAATGTAAATTCTGGAAATTCTGTATTCATGGGGCCCAGTGATTGCCTACACCTGCTGCACAATAGATCTGCCTGTGGTTGGCATCTCTTCTGTGTTTGTTTACAGTGCTTTTAAAGAACTTTAGAGGGGGGGGGGGGGGTTAGACGTTTATAAATCCAGTTTGATCATTTTTGCATAATATGACCATGACTGTACGAGGAACCTTGTTACAGGATATTGAGAATGCAAGATATGTGTACATGGGTGTACATATATTTTAGTACAATGTATTGGATGGTGATTTGTATACTTTGGACATACCCAGAAGTAAAGAAACTTCTAACAAGATCTTTTTCTCAATTGTAGTCTTTTGTATTCTTTTAGACTCTTAGTGATATGACTCATGAAAATTCAGCTATAGTGCATATATGTTTCGTTCCTATGTATGGACATTCAGAACCCATGGAAATAGAGGGTAAAAGCATTACTTTGTTTAGCCCTGTATCACATGCTGTTATAAAATGAAAGCTTTTTCCCCCACTTGACTTGAAATACCTTGTCTTTAGCATGAATAATGAATGGTAAGTGCCCTCGACTGCTGGTGCATAGCTTGGTCTGTGTTCACATGAGAATGACTTTTTCGTCAGTGTTTTGGTGGGATGGCATAATGTGGATCTGGAGCTCTCAGTATGGATGAGAGGGTCCCTCTGGATTGGAAATCTGGAACAAAAGGTGAGATGATTCCCTTAACTGAAAAATCCAAGTCTTATCCTGATAAGGGACAATAGATTGATGAATAGATTGAAAATAGATTGATGGCCGTCAATGTGCATTTATTTTACTGTCAGTCCCTGAGTGGTTTTGCTTTATGTTGAGTATATTTCTGCACACAAAACATAAACACACAGGTGTTGATGAATACAACGACTGGCCAGAGCAGGTGGCGATTTTAATTTTGTGAAGTCAATGCACATCAAGGGGCATAAGAAGGTAGCCTGACTGTTATCGGGGGCAATTCTAAGATAAGGGGGCTCAAGAAATTCGCATCAAAATCACTAAATGGATTTTGAGTAATATTTTTTTTTGGGGGGCTGAGACAAAAAATAGGGTGGCTGATGCCCTCTCACGGAGTCTAGAATCGTCTATGGTTCTTACGTTATTTTTATTTAATATAATCAGTGAAAAGGCACCAAATGTCCATACAATGTTTTTACGTGTCCACAAGAGGAAATTCAATTTTGTAAAGATGCCTGACTATTTAAAAACTAAAAATACCAAAAGACTTTTCTTTGGTTACTTGTAGTTAAAGTTATATCTGGGTAGGATTTAAGGTTGTCATTGTTGGGATTAGGGTTTTGCTCATAGAAATAAATGGACAGCCACCACAAACATATGAGTACAGGTCTGTACAGGGACGGATTATGGGTTGTGTGGGCCCTTGGGCAAAACGTTT
>JAODUD010000036.1:13247842-13262919 GCA_026784285.1 Stomatorhinus walkeri
CTAGTAATGAAGATTTGAGACATGAAACACCTATGCTTGGTGGGGGGGCTGGGTATAGATATAATCATGGGTTTATAGGTTTGCTGCCTGCTAAAGCTGACTTTTAGGCAAGGAGTTGCGTAGTCTTTTTGTTGATCTGCTATTATGGGCTGGAACAGGTCCGAGCTGAAAAAGTCCCTGCAGTAGATGCACGCTGAGGTCCTCATTTTGTTTTATTGAATGGGAGGGATTGTTCCTCTCCTCTCTAGATGTCTAGGAAGAGTGGGAGAGGCTATGAACCTGATGATGTGGATGTGGTGGTGGTGGGGGGGGGGGGGCAGATAAGCTCAATGCCTGGCAGTGCTGCTAACGTGCAGAAGGAGTCAAACTGAATACCACAGGGACCTAAAACCACAATAACAAAAACAGCTTTTTTTTCTTTGCTAATGAGCCCCATGATATCCCACTCGGCCTCATCTGCCTCCAGCGTCTTTGATGTCCACTCAAAACAAAAAAAATCTCTGCTAGCGAATAGCACCAGTGTTTCCCTCTGCATTGCTGCTCCCTTTTTCATCTTTTTTTGGTATCCGGCCAGATATTTCTGTGGGAGCAGAATCTGGAGAAGTTTCACATGGACCTATTCAGGTTCCGCTGTTACCTGGCCAGCCTGCAGGGCGGCGAGCCGCCCAATCCGAAGCGGCTCCTGGCGGTGGCCTCCCGCTCCACTAAAATAGCCATGGGACGCCTGGGGATCTTTTCAGTCTCCTCCTTCCATGCACTGGTGAGTTTCTCTGTGAGAAATGCATCCTCTGCCATGATCTCCCTGTGTCACATGACTCACCTACTGTATGGACACTTACCCTGTAAAGGGTTACAGGGAGCCTATTCCTGGGAGCACAGGGCACAAGACACCCTAGATCCGATGCCTGAATGGAACACATTCACACACATACACACACCCATGTACCTATCTAAATGAGGACCGTCCATTCATTTCTATGGGAAAAACCCTAATCCAATCACGACACCTTTAAGCCTGACTCATCCCTAACTGTAACCGTAAGTATCCAAACAAAAAAAAAATACAAGACTTTTGGCATTTGGCATTTTTACTTTTTTGATTGCATTCACAGATCTTTGTGGGGACCTGAAAAGTAATAAAACAGGTTTCATTACATTATGAGGGATATTTGGGCCCCACAATGTTATATAAACTTAATCCACACACACACAAATAGGTGATCAAAAGATGTCAGGTACCTTGTGAGAGGAAGCCCAGTGGGTACCCAGAACATAACCACAGAAACACAGGGAGAACTGGCAAATTCCACACAAGCATCACTTGGGGCAGGATCACAGAGACCCTGTTCTTCAGCAATAGCAGCAAGCTAATTTTATCCTGTGGACTTTGTTAATTTGGCATCCCGTTATTATGGTATCAGGGTTTGTGCTAACACAGGTTTGGCATGCGGTGGGAACTCTGAAGCTAGGAGTAAAACACCACTGGCTATTAATAGCCCTTAACAACACACAGTCACACAAGCAGCTCTTTATTTATAAAATTCAGAGTGATCATGCAATAGAAAGAAACACTAATAACAAAATTAGGTCCCAAAATGTTTTTACTTCAGAGAATCTTTTTTTCTCACACATCTAGCTAAAATCTGATATAATTTGCGAGGAACGGCACTTGAAAATAAAACAAAGCACTTGTTGTTTTGTTTTCCATAGCACTGGGGGGTGGTCACTGAATTTGACATTGAACACAGAACCCTCTGGAAGCAGCTGATGCTGTTTCAACGCAGATTGCAGAACTGGCTATCTGGCCCTGTTCTTGTTCCCGGCCTCCCACATAATCCTTAGCACAGGTGGGCGTCAGAATACGCTGCTATCAGAGAACCACGTCTAACAAGATTCCAATGCTTCAGAAGAAGCGCGCTTTGAAGGCAGCCCTTAATCTATCTATTTATTCCTCTCCTTCCTCTGGTCTCAGATCTCAAATGTTAAGTGCATGTTTGTAAGAGTAACAACAGCAACATCTTTAAATTTCTTAGATGTCATTAAAACTAGTTAAACCCATAGATGTTCAAGGGTTGGATTTTTCTAATATTGACACACACCTCCTGTTCCGGAATGATGGATGTATCTTGTACATTAGTGACTTTTCATCTGAAAGCCTTATGTAAAAATATAAAAAGCAACAGTCATGTCAGACATACAGTATTTGATCATTTAACCAATATACCCTGAGACTTGTGGCACAATAGTTTAGAAGGTCGCACTTATGCTTCACAGCTCAAGCGTGGGTGGGGGGGGGGGGGGGGTTGAATTTTGCCCCTGTTCTGTGTGTTTGGATACATTCTTTCTGTGTTGTGTGGGTTTCCAGGCTATTTCAGTATCCACAGTTTGAAAACATACTGTCAGGTGGACTGTTATTTTGAAGTTGCCCGTGGTGATTGAATGTGTGCGCCCTGAAATGCACTGGCATACAATCAAGGATGTTCCCTTGCCTATGCCCTGTGCCCCTTGGGCCAGGCTCCAGGACCCCTGCAATCCCGCACTGGATAAGTGGAAGATGGATGGATATAGTGGGGCTGGATGTTTTGTGGTCTAAACCAGGGCAGCCCATTCCTGCTCCTGGAGATCTCCCACCCTACAGAGCTTAGGTGCAGCCCTAATTATCATAACTGGCTCTAATACTGAGATGCTACTGAAGGGCCTGATCATCTGTATCTGGTGTGTTAAATTGGAGCTGCACTTAAGCTCTGCAGGGTGATAGATCTCCAGGAGCAGAAACGAGCAGCCCTGGTCTAAACTATTGCACTTTAAACTATGCATTTTAATAGGCTGCCTTCCTGGGTCTGCATTCTGATCTTGTTACCCTGAACACTTGAAAACTCACCCCAGGCTTTTGCATGCATCAGTAGATGATAAAGGCACTGTGCCATGCACTTCCTGTCCCCTAGGTGGCAGCACGCACAGAGACTGGGGTGCGCCAACAGACAAAGGTCATGTCCCGGACCTCAAGCAAGCACAAGAGCAGGTTCTCCTCACTCTGGGGGCTGGACACCATGTCAAAAAAGAAGACAAAGGACCGGCCCAGTATCAGCCAGGTAGCCTACTGCACGTTGGACCGGCCCAGTATCAGCCAGGTAGCCTACTGCACGTTGGACCGGCCCAGTATCAGCCAGGTAGCCTACTGCAGGTTGGACCGGCCCAGTATCATCCAGGTAGCCTACTGCACGTTGGACAGGCCCAGTATCAGCCAGGTAGCCTACTGCACGTTGGACCGGCCCAGTATCAGCCAGGTAGCCTACTGCACGTTGGACCGGCCCAGTATCAGCCAGGTAGCCTACTTCACACACATGGACAGGAATGGCAGTCCCACAGGCCATTATAGATATTCTGTTACCCTCATAACCTTTTTGACCTTAGTAACCTTGGTAACTAGAATGTCCCAGGTTCAAATGTCTGGAGGATCCCAGGTGATGCAACCTTCATCCAGGCAGTGTACAATGAGCCATAGCTGTCTAACTTATTTCAATGTTAAAATTTTGTTTGCATAGACTACCATCCTTGTACCTTTTGCTTCCTCCATACGATGAAGGCTTCCCATCATGATATATGGGATAATTGGTTGGGAGATGAATGGATGGATGAAAACCTAGACTGAACTGAGCTAAAGATTATATAATGAAGACTATTGTCAGATTTCTTACCAGTTTGACTGACACACTGCAGCCTCTCACGTATGATCTTGCTGAATTACAGGTGTTTGCTGATGGCAGGGAGCTGGCAAAGGAGCGCCCGGATGGCACGCTGGTACTCGGCGCCAAGGAACGCGCGGTACGTGGCTACCATCTAGGAGCCGCGTCTGGGAAGGCAAACTGTCGTGAAAGCTGCTACCTTGTGGTGTGTGACTGTTTAGCATTTTCTGAGTGGATGAGCACGTGTACTTAGGCAGGGATTTGATTTCGCCACCCTGTCCACCACTTATTGGGTAGCTGGGGAGGGCGGGTGGGGGACATTGGTCACCAAAATAATGGGTTTCAGGTCAGCAAGGAACCAGACATCCATGCATACCACAATGCAAAATGATGGATGTCTTGGCACTGTATGACTGTGATACAGGCCCAGGGAGGCAGATGGTAGGCGGGGGGGAAGCTGAGGAAGGGAGGGGGTGGTGGAGGTGGGAGCAGCATGCTGATCCTATCGTCTGCTGCGGCGATGTGTGAGGAACGCACGGACAGGTGCTGCAGGCTCAGTGAAGTTTCTTATACCTCAATTATCTTCAGCAGAAGGATGTGGATCTTTTGTTTCTGGTGGAGAAGAGGTTTGAGTGTGTGTGTACGTGCCTGCATGTGTGTGGGAGGCAGGATGGATGTTGGAAACAGCATGTGCAACCGAAGTTTGATGGACAGCAGATTACTAATCAGTAGGGAGGGTGAGGTGACATTGCTGAACTTGCACAGAGAAATTAGAGGTTCTCCCATGTGGCGACTGAAGTTTGGTCAGAGTGCATTGTGCTAATGGCCCAGCAGGGACACCTCCATGGGTTAGTGGAGTGGGATGTGTCAGCATCGTCTTGTACTGTTGCTCCATCAATTAGTGACCCGTAGATCCAGAATTGCAGTGCTCTGAAGCACCAGCTACCCAGTGCAGGATTTTTGGGTTGATGTTTGATGACACTGTTCTGAAACTCATTTGTCGTTCATCGAAGCTTCCAAGGCTGCACTTCCTACTGTGGTAACAAATAGGCATATAAGAAAACTATAACCTGTAGTGATTTGAGGCTTAAATTCCTCCTTACTGGCAGTGGCCAGTTGAAGTCCTGTGATCACTGGAATTACAGGAGACCCCGACGATAACGGAATGTGACGCCAGACGTGGCCTGAACATTTCCTCACATCACTCTGTGCTTTCTGTTCCCTGTCGTGAAGTGTTTGAAGTCTGTGGGCGAAAGACTTTCACAGAGTTATTTTTTTAAAGAAGATGGAGATCGAAGAACCAGCGAAGGATATTCCCAAGCACCTCACAGATGGAGATGTTTGGGTCTCCAGCAGCCTCATACCGTCGTGGGTGTGTCTGCCCAGCGATCGACCAGTGCTCGCCATCATCCGGCCAGGGGAATCCACACTCCACGTCTTAGAGATCATCTGTAAGGTAAAACGTAACAGGTTTTTTATCACATTGTGGGGACATGCACACACACACACACACACACACCGATGAGCTAAAATATTATGGCCACCCTCATTTCAAGTGCATAATGTTGACTATGTCATAAAATTTGTGTGTCTCAAGGTCTGGGACGTATTAGAGAGTAAGCTGACATTTAGTACTTGTAGTTGACATGTTGAATGCAGAAGAAACAGACGGGGGTAAAGATCTGAATAACTTCGGTAAGGGCCTAATGATCATAGTTAGACGGCTGCGACAGAGGATGTCTGTCTTGTTAGTGCTTAAGGTCCGCTGTGGTGAGTACTGACTGAGAGAGGACTGAGGAGGGAACAAGCAGGACAAGGTGCAGGGTGTGGGATGTGAATGAAGGCTGTCCTATGTGATACTAACCAACAGAGGGGCTACTGTAGCACCAATGGCAGAGAATTTGGCCGACCTGTGAGTGGTTTAAAGTAATGAACATCAGTGTCATAGGCCTATTCAATGATCAGGGATGTGGGAAAATAAAGGAAAACTGTCATTTGGACACTGAACACTTTAGCTTAACAAGCTAAAGGGAAAAATAAGCAATAAGCTTGTTGTACCTCTGGTCCAGGTGCGAATGTTGCCCCCCCTTTCCTCTCAGCTGCGCCTCTCGCCCCCTGGCTGACCTTTCCCTGATACAGCAGCTCATCTCGATTCATGCTGCCATCAACCACAAGTATAAATACTCTAATTTCCCATAACAAGCAGTGATATCACTTACTCTCTGTAGCCTAATGCCTGTAACTTCACAAATTGAACTTATCCCACCTCTTCATTACTTCCTCCTTGTCTGGTACGTGTAACATTCTGATTATATCTAACATTCAGCTAGTAGTGAGCGTTATGCTGTCAGTGACACAGGGCTGTCCCCCTTCAGTGACACAGGGCTGTCCTCCTTCAGTGACACAGGGCTGTCCCCCTTCAGTGACACAGGGCTGTCCCCCTTCAGTGACACAGGGCTGTCCCCCTTCAGTGACACAGGGCTGTCCTCCTCCTTCCTCCCAGCCCAGCCTCCTACTCAGTTTTTCATTTGTTCTTCATACATGACCTAACTCATCCAGATTGGTGGCTATATTCAATACGTTTACATATAGCTATGAAAGAAATGCAAACAATATTAATAGTAGCATTTAAACAATCAGTACGGTGACTGCAATACTATAAGCTATACAAAAACAACACTGGACCCCCATAAGGTTACATACATCTACCTTTGTATCGTGTGCTTTGTTTGAAAGGCATTGTATAGCTGCAGTACTGCTTACAAGGTGGACATTGATTGGAAGCTCAAACTTATTGCACCTATGCCTAATTGACTCCTTGACAGCCTTATGTCTATAATTTCTTATTTTACTATCTTTGACAAAGGCATTTGCTAAATAAAGTTAATTTAAACCACTAAGCATTTATTTGACCACATGGTTGGCTAAGCTCTGTGTTTTAGTCAGTACTAGACAATGGTCTAATTTAAAATAAATAAAATTCATCAAATGACATTTTCAAGAACCCTCCGCTTACCCCATTAGGCTTCAAGAGAATGAAAAGGGGTTGTGAGTGTGATGAAGGGCGTGCTCTCTGGTTTCATATCTAAATGCTCTATTCCCCGCTATTCTGAATTTCTGACTTTAGAAGGGGATCATGGGGATTTGTTAAAGACCTTGTTTTAGAGCTGTGGTGTCTTGCTGAGCAGAGGCCGTGTCCTGCTGGGCCTGAATGAATGACAGCGACAGCCAATCACGCGGCGATTGTCGCAGGCTTCAGATAAGGGCCACGGATAATGGATTTCGCAGCCAGAGAGTTTCCGGAGATTGCCCGGGCAAGGTTCGAATCAGTGGCGGTTCTGTCATCATGCTCAAGTGTCATTGATTGCTGTGGCATGAATTACTTTAACTTTTAAAATCTCAAGATAGAGTTAGAAACTTGCTGTAATGGCTATCGAATGTCGGATCAATTTTCTTTTTCTTTTTTCATGGTGTCACGGTGACATTTCTTTCATGGTGATTTATGGTGAATCTGTGGGTCATTATCAGCCTTAGGTAGCTGAAACTTTAGCTGCTTTTTTGTCTCTGATACAGCAAGTCAGTTAGAGCTGGAGCCGCCATTTGATTGGCATGCTCCAGAAAGCTTTAATTGTAGATGAGGCATTTATCTGGAGAAAGTGACACATTAGCACAGATGTGTAATTGCCTCCCCATACCTGCCCCGGGGATCTATGTCTCTCTCCTTACCCTTCACTCATTGTGATTTTTTCCTGCACCCTCATCATTACTGTCATCGCAGCACATCATTAGAAAGCAAAATTGAGGCACGCCATTGCAAAGTGAAACTGAGGCACATGATTGAAAAGCAAAATCAATGCACGGCATTGCAGAGCAAAACCCAGGCACATCATTACGAAGCAAAATCGAGGCGTGTCTTTACTGCTCTTAACTACTCATCACCTTTTATCCCTACAGTATATCTCTTATTTTTATTGCACATTTAAATTTGAATAGTGATATTCTAAAATATTTTACTTTATTGATTGCTAATGTGGTGTCTTGCATAAATTTACATTAGTCACATAGTGAACAAGGCACAACATAGATTAATTTTCATCTGGTTATAAATATGGACTTTCTGCAATCAGAGGCACATTAGCACAGCTAGAGACCCAGGAGTCTATTTGAGTTGCCAGAACATCCCTGCTATTTTCTATGGTGGTGTAGCAAATGGCGCAGAAGCAAATGCAGGGCAACTGCTGTTCTTTAATTACTTTTTTATGTTTTTCTTTTGCCAGTTCCACTTTCAAACCTTCTTCAACTAGACATACTTACTGTATGCTTTCGCAAAATAAAAGAGACGCTCTGATTGACACATTTAGGTGGGTGTAGTCAATTAATTGACATCCATTGCATAAATCTGATCAGTCAACCAATCCACTGCCAAAAGCATTACAATTGACTCAATCAGTGGCAAATACCAACACTTATGACATCATTAAACGAAGTCAGTTGAGGCCCCTTATTAGCGGAGACCCCTGGGCATCAGCTTGGGTAAGTCTGTGTATTACAGCACAGCTGTCTGTAATGTAGCCTTCAATTTAGTAATATTTTGATTATGGCAAAGAAGATCAAAACAGGAATAAACTGGGAAGAAATTGTAGGTAGCATTTACGGATTAGGGGATTTCAGAGTCCTTTGTGTTACCTGGACACCATTTCATTCCCTGCCTGTATACTATACTGCACCAAATGGTCGTTGATCTTATTAGATCAAACTGTTTTTCAATAGTGTTTGCATGAAAAAATGTTAATTCTCAAAAGCCTTTATTTTCCACAGGCTCACCATCTGGACCCTAGCAAGCACTACCTAAGACTGAAGTTTTTAATTAATGAGCAAGTGCAATTCTACGTCCCTGAACCTGAAGAGGAACTGAAAGACCTAGTGAGTGAGAATGCCCATCCATACTTTGCAAAGAAGTTGAAGATCATCTTCTAGAGGTAGACAGACATATGGTGTTTGGAATCAGCCACATTCATGGAAAAGTTTCTTCTTCATGTAGGGTGAAATATTCCTGTCAGAAAATGCAGTCTTAATTTGCATTTAATTTTATTGCACGTGACTTGCATGCCTGAAAAACATTGAGCCCCCAGTAATCCATACCCACTTGTACAAGCTAATGAGATTCAACAATATCATTTTTGTAGCAATACAAGGAGGTTCAGATCTGCTTGAGGATCACAAAAGTGATATCATTTTCTCGCCGCAACTCATACATGATTGGTTACGGTAAGATTTACGTGTATTCATTTTGTATTTTTGATTGCACAAAAACATTTAAATTTTAAGAGGCATTTTTGCATCTACTAGCTGAAATTCTACACAATCAAAATTGCACAACAGTGTACTTATATCATAATGTTAATATTATTGTCCTGCATTTGCCAGCTTCTTCAGTTAAAAAATGATGGAAAAATGAGTTTATTCGAGTTTATTCTTTGCATTCTCGCTAATAGACATCTGACTGTTAATGCACGTCATGGTTCTCCTGTTCCAACAGGATTCTCCGTCTCCATGGTAGACGAGAACGACATGCAGAAGCTCTACGTCACCAGTGTAAAGGCAGGAAGCTCAGCCTTTGCCAAAGGTATTTACTCTTTTAACTGACCAGTCATGTTGTTTCCAGGATTAAAATTATCTGGACCTTAGGAAAACCAAGGCTGGTGAGATGGGCTCTTTGAGATCAACTTATGTAGGATTGTTGAATCTCCTGTTAACACTGTAACTATAAATTTATGTGGCAACCTGAGAGAATTTTTTTTAAAATAAAGGTGAAAAAAGGCCATTAGGCAAGCTATACATATATTGTTTTATTTTTGTGTTTTTTAGAACCTTCAGAATAGAAGCGTGCAGCTCAATTTGGCATATGGAGTGATACTAGCACAGGAAGTGTGAAAGTACCTTTCTCATAATAAATGTGTGCAAATCTACAGCTCTGAGCACCTATAACGCTCCATTTGGAAGCAGCCGACAAACGTTCCAGAATAGAATCTCACATGTTTTCGAATTCACACCTCAATTCCATTGTCTGCTTCAGGACTGAGAGTTGGTGATGCGGTGCTGCAGATTAATGGCAGGGACCCAAACTGTATGACCTTCTCAGAAATGAAGACGGTATTCTCCCAGGCATCCCTGACTCTGACCATCAGCACGTTACCCATGGTGCATCGAAACCAGCTCTGCTACCTTCCGCCTCGGCATTCCGATGGAGTGAAAGACCTCCACACAGATATCTTCTCCCAGAATCAAGGTGACTTTTCAGTGGTGGGTGGAATCTGGGAACCTCAGTATAAACTTTGGTTGGAACCATTTTGGGAACTCTCTGGCTGTTAGTACAATCGTAGTAGTATGATTTAGAATCTTTGTCTTGGGGTCTTGGGGGGGGCACTGTGGTTAGCATGGTTGCCGCACCCTGGAGACCAGGGTTCGAGTCTCCTCCCCAGCTCTGTGGGTGTGGGGTTTGCATGCCCTCCCCATGTTGTTGTGAGATTTTTTCTGGGTACTCGTGATTTCCCCCCCGCACTCTAAAAAAACGCTGAAGTTATTTGCCATTACCAAGTTGCAGATGTGTGTGACTGGGGTGTGAGTGGTCCAGCGATGGGTTGCTGCCACATCCTGAGTTGTTCCCTGGCTTCTGGATAGGCTCTGGACCCCCCTGTGACTCTGAATAGATCGAGCAGCTACAGAAGATGGATGGATAGTTTTTCACATAAATGGTATCTGAAGCTAGACTACAAGGTGGACTTGATGAGAAATAGGAAGTAGTTTGGATGGTTTTATGAAGCTTGCTTTATTATTTTATTTTTGTTTATTTTGTTTATTTAATTTTACAATATACAATAAACTTAAAAAGGAAAGGCATATTTTGAATGAGGATTATAGTAATGTATTATGTTGGAAGTATTGTAAAGAACAAATATTTTGTAGCTGGTCTGTATTAACTATTTAAAATTGTGTTGCCACAAAAACTTTGTCAAGCAGCATAGCTTCATGTTTAGCATTCCTGCGTGCTTCATTTTTCTAAAAGTCACTCTCTGTTATACTTCATGAAAGAAATATTTAGATATTGATGAGTCATGAGGATCGTCTGTTTCCCTACCCCTTTTTGCAGAGGACATCCTGGACAATGGGGTATTTGGAGATTTGGAGAGCCCTTGTGATTGTATCCATGGCGATACTGAGAGCTTGCGTGATCTGGTGGAAGGTCTGAAGGTAAATGTTAATGATAACTTTGTGGTTCGCTGTGTCTCCATGGTTAAGGAGTGGAAGTCAAGAAAAGAACACAGAGCCGATCGAACCTAAACCAATTCTCAATTATTCTGCAAATAGCAAAATGGAAGTACTTAAAAGACATCAGTGGCTTTTGGGCAGCAGTGTTTCTTGAACAAAATAATTGACCCAACCCTTAATCCCAGCATTTTATTCTGGTTAAGCTAAATATGTTTGCCATGGTTTGACATATGTTAACATTCCTGATGTCCGTTTGCTGGACGTTACAGAGATGTCTTCCTATAGATGAATCCTCATTAGAATTACCTTCACTGCCTTTGTCTGACTTAATAATTATTTCCATCCTTTAGAAAGGCTTTCATTCTAAGCTTCATTATGTTCAACACATTAATTATATAAATTATAGCTTTATAGTTACTGGAACCATAGCAGTGGGTTCAATACTTGATTTATCTTAATTAAATTTTGAACTAATTTGCACTAATTTGTTTTGCTTGAGGGTCACATATGAACTCATAACATTTTTAAGTGACATTTGCTTATAACTATCACATACACAGCAGTGCAGTCTAACAGCTAAATTAAAAGTGATTAATTAGGACTGGAGGCTGGGAAAAAAACACAGATTGGACAGTTTAAAACTCAATTTTCAGCCAGTTCATAGCAAAACTCTCAGGACAGTTATTAATCCAAGGTTTCCATCCATCCATCATCCATCCAAAAGCTTATCCAGTTCGGGCTCCTGGTGAGGCTGGGGACACCCTGGATGGGATGAGATGAGATGAGAGTAATCACAAACAGCACTTCACATGTCTCCATGGATCAGACACTCACGCTGTGAAACTTTTCTCCATGTCTTAGCTCTGCCTCTTTAAACAAAACAAACATCCTCCTTGTGGAGAGGTGTCACTTTGGTGGACATTTCCTGTGGGACAGCACTGACCTGTATTTGATGAGCTTATTGTGAGGATCTGCTGTGGGTGGTGAACGTGGACTCATGGAAGCTAACCCCAGGCTAACCAGGAGCCAAAGAGGCCAGGGAGGTTGACTTGTGAGCTGGTTAAAACGCTTCGGCATAGACTACCTCCATTAAGGAGCTCTGCGTTGTCTCCTTGTTCCCTGTGCTTTCAGTTAATTTTTTTAAAAAGGCCCAATAATCTTCCATCCACTTTGCCTCTGGGTCATTGTTCCAGCTCACCAACATGGATCCTTGTGTTTGCATCATTTATCCCACTGTTCTGTTTATACTTGTAGGAGTCTGCAGCCACCCCAGTTTGACCGTGACCTATTTCTCAATGACCGTCAGGGGGGAAAGCGTCACAGTTCCAGGCATTTGGAAATGGGCTTATTTTTTGGAGGAGTGGATAGTAGTTTTATGTTTCATATGTTCTGGGATGTGCTGGCTGCAGGAATCTTGTGGACAGACAGCTGTGAATGCCAGTGAGGCGCACGTTTGATGTTAATAGAAGTGATGGCAAAGGAAGGATGTTTGTTTAGATGCTCGTGAGTCTGCTGAAGATAAATGGACCAGAGATGGACAGATGACAGACGGCTCATTTAAATATTCTCGCTTCTAAATTGCATGGTTGCTTGAGATGATTAGAAACGTTCAAAGGGCCTGTTCTATTATTAGCGTGAAGCATGTTAACTGTGCTCCAACCAAAGAAGTTTCAAGCCTGAAATGCCGGCTTGGCCAGTATGTGGCACCTTGATTCTTTTTCTTAAAGTTTGAAGTGATAAATAATGCAGGAACACTTTGCACTACAGCAAATGTCAGCACAAGCGGGGCTGATGACAGATTCCTCAGTATTTGGGACTGAAGTGGTGAGAGAGACAGAGGGAGGGACCCCCGTGGTGGCCTGTGTGTTGTCAGGCTTCCTGCAGTCGAGTCGTCCCTGGCAGGGACAGGGCTGCCATGCCCCCCGCGATCCCAACGCCGGGTCCAGTCCCTCGAACTGGAGTCGCACCGCCAGGAGGCTCGGCGCTGAGCCAGAGCCTTCTGCGAAACGCTTGATCAGCCTGAGAGCCGGAGGAGTCTGAGAGATTTCCACAGGGGGAAAAAACCTGCTATGAAAATACTCACAGCTCCTCTTTTGATAATGAATTTCCATCCCTGGTGACCAAACTCAGCAACCCGAAGGAATAAAGCAGCAGACTTTATGAACAGAGTGAGTTCAGTGTTTCACACACTCAGTAAGATAGGAGCCAGGAAGAAGGCTGTGACAGGTTGGTACCATCCCTGCCTATCTCAGTCACCGCTGGGGTGGTCTGCCATGTTGGCGGCTAAAGCTGTGTGTAGGTGTGTGTATGTGTGCGTGTATAGGTGTGTGTCAGCGTGAAGGTGTATGTGTGCGTATATGTGTGTGTATTTGTATGTATGTGTGCGTGTGTGTGTAGGTGTGTGCTGTGAAATATTCCATGATTTTAATTAATGCTGAATAGCAAACCAAATAGTTACATTCAGTCTTAAGGAGCTTACGTTCCAGGCATCCATCTTGTGCAGGCAGGCCAACTAATCCGAACCCAGATCCCAGAATTTTAAACTGCAAACTGGTTGAGGCCTGTCTTTGGAGACCCATGATGGTTAATTTTACATCGCAAGCTGAATGCAGTTTAGATAGATTGATTTATTGATCCAAAAGTAAAATGACAGTGACAAAATACACAGTTTCAAAACATTCAGACATTCATAAACAATAAAAATAAATGATGATTGACACAGTGTAATGAATGTCGGGGAGAGTGTGGGTGCAGTGCAGTGAATGAATGACTATGCCTAAGCGGTTCTGGTCCATTCTAGTCCTGCCCCCCACCACAGGGTGACTTTCTGTAGAGTGGTGTTTCTCAACCCGGCTTCCCCAGAAGGTCCATGTTTTTGCTTTTTCTCAGCTCCCTGCTAAATAGTCCATAGCTAGGCAAACAGTCTGAGGTCCCTGGGGACCGGGCTGAGGAGCGCTGTTGTAGTAAGGTAGGAATGACCTTAAAGAGTTTATGGAGTGAACATGTGAGGTTTGTACATTTGGTCCACATGTAGAGGTTTTACAGGCTCATGACTGCAGGCACATTATGCATATTCCCCTTTTCATTCCAAATACGATATAGATGCTGCGTTTAGCGTGTTTTTCTCTGTTATTAGTTCTTTCCCCTCTCTCTGCTCTCAGTCAGCCTGTGTTCATGTGTCTTTTCCCGGTTTGTGATCCATTGATTGATTCTCAGGCTTATCTTGGCTTTTTTGGCCAGTTATTGTCATTAGCACCCATTTCTTTTGTCTGTTTCCCTCGCTGTTACTGTATGTTTGTAGTACTTCTGTTCCTTTTCAGTGAGTCATTCTGTTTGTGCTATAAAGCCGGTCCAGCCAGACTAGTTCCGCCACCACATTCGCTTGACGTTTGGAGCCAGTTGCTATAATGCCGAGCCGTCATTTTTACAACCTTTCCCAAGTGTTTTATATGCTGTTAACTTCCTGGATGTGCGGGACATCCTCAGTCTAATGGATATACTTTACAGGTGCCCTCTAATCAGCCTGTCTTCTTTCATCTCTTTGTTTATAGTGTAGATGGAAAAAAATGCAAATTAAGCTTTTGATATTGAATCATTCAGATGAATAGGGACAAGATTTTAGGAGAATGAAGAGAGGACTAATTATTTGAAAATCATTCCTAATTATCTGTTGTGTAACGAAAACAAAATAATTATAACTAAGTAGTTATAATAACTGTCCCATTGTATCACACCTACATTTCATTTGTTTGAGCAATTTGGTGTTTATAACCAGTGGGTGTTTTTTCTGGTCTGGTAGAGCAGGGCGTTAGGGGCCAGCAGATTGAATGTTAGTGGTGAGGCATGTCCCCCCCCCACGCTTTCTGGGGGCCTGCGGGTTATTCTTAATCTCTCAGCCATGGCTCGGGTAATTCTAATATCCTGACACAGCTACTTCGTAATGACGAGGGCATTTTCAGTGCGGTAGCAGTGTGTTGAAGGACAGCCACCTGCTTAAATGTCACGGCTGCCCCCGTATGCAACATCTACTCTGCTCCTGTTTCTCCATTTTTACCCTGAATTCCTCCTGCACAAGGGCATCTATCCCATTCTCCTAATGTTCCTCTCTTCTGCAGCCCGCCC
>JAODUD010000036.1:13300990-13311379 GCA_026784285.1 Stomatorhinus walkeri
GACTGAGCTGGAGCTGTTTTGCAAAGAAGAATGGGCAAGAATTTCAGTCTCTAGATGTGCAAAGCTGGTAGAGACATACCCAAAAAGACTGGCAGCTGTAATTGCAGCAAAAGGTGGTTCTACAAAGTATTGACTCAGGGAGCTCAATAATTATGCACACCCCACTTTTCAGTTATTTATTTGTAATAAATGTTTGGAATCATGTATGATTTTCGTTCCACTCCTCAAGTGTACACCACTTTGTATTGGTCTTTCACGTGTAATTCCAATAAAATAGATTCGTGTTTGTGGCTATAATGTGACAAAATGTGGAAAAGTTCAAGGGGGCCGAATACTTTTGCAAGCCACTGTACATGCCAACCCTACTCCATGTGGGCAAACTTCTGGGTGGAAGCAGCCTTTTGGGCAGAAAGCTGTGGTCTGCAGGACCCAGTCGACCCACAATGTCAGCTTGCTGAATCACTTTTCAGTGTTTTTAAATGATCGCTCTTTTGTTCAGCTTCTGTCTTTGGTAATCAGTAGTACTAAAGAATTTGTAAAAACCGAAAAAGACACAATATTTAACTGACATGGCCATGTGGAAGGTTGTATTGTGCAACTGAATATATAATTGTGTGTAAATAGTGTATATGTTTCACTGCATTGAAATAAGCCTACATTTTTTATTTTAATGTATTGAATATTTAATTATCTCTGCTTTAAATAACTGAATTCTGAATTGTGAGTGTGGTTTGTTATTAATGTACACAGAGTCGTACTGTTTCCTGCACAGAGCATGACTGTGCCTTTTGAATTCTAATGACGCTGTACAGAGAGAGAAAGAGAGAGTGAGTGAGGGAGAGAGAAAGAGAAAACCTCTCTTAGATCAGTGGAAGAAAGCGACGTCAGCAGTATTCCTCGAATGTTTGCAGGACGATGAAACGGTCACTTTACAGTATGCCTGTTTCATCTGCTGTGTGGGTCTTTGTTTCTGAGGAAAGCTGGAAGTCCTAGATGTTTGGATTTTTAGATTTTCCTTGCTTAACTCTGCACAATTTGATAAATATTGCATTATTTTATTTTTAACTTAACACTTATGAACACCTGAGTGTTCATTTCTCAACATTTATTTCATGTATTGCTTTCTCAGACATTGTAAAGTGATCTATTTTTAGATTTTATGTTTTTATTAATTATTAATAATTCATTATTATTATCATCATTATAATTATCATGCCCTATCCCGGATTGCTCCCTGTCTTGTGCCCATAGCCTCTGGGACAGGCTTTGGACCCACGACCTTGTATATGACAAGTGGTTGCAGAAAATGAATAGATGGATGGATTATAATAATCACCATTGCCAGTATTTTTGTTTATTTATGAACCTTGCTATACGTTTAACTCGTTACACGCTCCTACAATAATTATGTTACTATGAGAAATCACCTGACATATGCCATTGGAGTCAATTTGACCCCAGACTTGGGATTCGGTCCTATGCAATCTCACACTGAAAATGATATGAGGATAATTTATATTTAACTAAAACAAGGAAAACTGAGCAAACAAGGGACAAGGAGCAAGACAGGGAACCAACTCCAAAAACAAGAAAGCGAGATCTACGATCTGATGAGCCACACCTGCTCCTGGTATTTACCTGAGAACAGATGTGGCTCATCAGAAGCCAGGTATGATAGAAAACCTACTGGACGGTAGGTCTCCAGGACCGGAGTTGGAGACCCCTGCACTGGAGGTACAGGACTAAATGATGGAGGAGGGCACAGGATGGTCTAGATGTTTTTTCCCCCAAAGGCTACCAGATTTTAGGCTGAAGGGAACAGACATAAAATGCTTTATTGCACAGAAACAGGTGGCGCTAGACGCAGGAATTCACCCAGCGTGTAAGAAAAAACGAAATGATTTTGACACATACAGCTCCCCACTTGGTTGCTTAATGGTTGTGAAAACAAACCCTTTGTACGTGACGGTTTCTTGCACCTGCTGCAGCGCCGTTAATTAATCAACTTGCAGTGCCACTCCGGTCCGTACGGCATGTTCATTTTAGTGCCATTCCAGCAGATGGCACTAATAAACAAGTAGTTGAAGTAGTTTAATGTAATTTCTGTGCCTGATCTAAGACCTGATTTGCTCATTTTTCTGTGGCTAATTCAAATATTCTTTTTCGAGTATGCCTATAGGTCTATTTTAACATCGAAACAAACAACAGCAATAATACTTTTCTTTTTTTTACATTTTAATTTTATTTAGCAGCCGCCCTTTTCCGAAGCAACGTAGACCGTAGACATTTTTGTAGGGAAAACCAGGCCTGACAGTCCCTGGGGGAATTCGGGATTGGGGATTTTGCTCAAGGGTCCTGCGGTAAAATGACTCTGCCGGTCACGGTTATTTTATCATCGCAGGCACCGCCTCCTGAGCCACCATTATAATAGGCCTAGTAATAATAATAATAAAATCATGGCTGAAGAGTTTGCCAATGTCACGCTTCTTGCAATATAGCACTTTAAATTGTTTTAATCCCAAACAAATCGTTATAGGTATTTGTAAGTACTGTTAGTAGCTGGGTTATTTCGTAATCTCGTTTACCCCCCGGGCCTGCTTTCGCGTTCAGCACTGGATTTTACAAGTGTCCATTCAGCGAAACGCAAAACCCCAACATCTGACCCAGCTCCGGTAGCCCTGTCTTTACATTTTCTGTAGACGTGTTGAAAGTGCTTTTCCCATTGAGACATTATTTATGACATTGTACTAATATTATACAGGTCAGTTTTGGCGGCTTTAAATCATATTCAGATTTATTTGGGGACACGGAATACTGTCGCGTAAACTGAATAACGTTTTTATTATCTTCTCCGGCTGGTCAATGGCATAAAGTCGTTTTATCTATTTGAAGCGTTCTTTGACTTTCTCAAGTTTAAGTATTTGGGAATTGACTCGAATCAAAAATAATTTATGAAAAGTGTATTTTGTGAGGTCGGCGAGACAACGGGGAACAGGCCAACTGCGTTTATTTCCCATTCAGCCGTAAAAGATGAAACTGTGAGCGCTGCTTAATGTCAGGGAGCGACGCTTCTTTCGTCAGGACTCCGCACGCGCCCGGCCAGGGGTCCGATCCCACGCGCCGCTGCGCTCCAGCGTAATCTGCACCGAATTGAAGGGATACATGTATTACCGGGACGGACCCGCAGCTCGGATGGGGTAAAACTGAGGAGAGAGCCGGACTCGTCCGGACCTCGCCGACTGCAGCGACGACAGAAGGACATCTAAAGCGTCAGAATGCGACGGGTTCGGGCCGGATGCGAATATCCGTGCGCTTACGGAAAGGAGCGCCGAGAGATTAACAAAAGGAATTAAGAGAAACCGATGTCAACGTTAAACCTCTTTCCCCGACGTGGACCATGGAGAAAAGAATGGCATTTTTACTTCCGCTGCTTTACTTTATAGCAGAGTTTTATCTGAGTTCGCAGCAAGTCCTTAGAATCGGTAAGTAACAAGTATCATACAGTTTTATATGCATGATATTAAACGGTTTTTACTTATTTTGCTTACCATAGTTTGGACTGAATTTCTGCTTTTTCAGGATGTTGCCTTTCTTTAAGTATGTTTTGTGTAATCTAGGAACGTTCTTCGGTTTTACAATGATTTTTAGTTTAAATTAGATATGATTTGCATTCTTTATTCTTCATCTCTCTGATCACTTAATGTTAATAACATTGACACTGAGACCTGTCAATGTACATATTGAGTGAATTTTCCCTTTAATGGTTAGTAAAAGTAAATAAATGTCCACGTTACTATGTATTCTATTCAGTCCAACCTGTACCAAGTCACACTTTTGTAGATAACTGTAGGTAACCTCAGTACTCATATCACTGCTTGTTTTAAAGTGCAGCATCTGCCGAAAAGCAAACCAGTGAACGCCAAACATTTAACTGCGACGGGTCTGATAGTTTTCTTTCTCACACGTACGCTCGTATCATTTCAACCCACCATGATAAAGCTAGAAGCCTATACAGTACCTATTCTAAAAACGTAGGTAAAGAGAGAAACGTTGTTTTTTCTATTTTTTCCTCGATTAATTTAGTTTAAAGAATCCACACCAGGTAAATTAGCAATCCACATTCTGCGCAATATAAGAAATCCTTGTTATCTGTTCCGATTTTAAGTGAAAAACAAGTGCTAGCTCAGTCAAACCCTAAATACTGTGGTTTGCTTTTTCAATTTTTCGAAAAACAAACAAGGGCTTTGAAATTAAATAGATGTATGTAGTCTTTAAATAAATGTTAATATAAATATGTTATCTGATCTCTTATGCAATCTATGGAATGAATTGTGTGTGTGTGTGCGCGCGCACGTGTGTGTGTGTGTGTGGTTGAGAGTGAAAGAGAGGATATTCTATATTTGAGAATGGACAATTATAGGGTATGTGTGATTCTCCAATGACACTTTCACAGTGGAACTGCTTGAAAGTCAGCCCTGTCCCTCAGGGAGCCCACACCTCCCACCTTAAACCAGTTTCCCATCTGTAGGTGTTTAACATTTTGTAGATGGTGGAGATTATTCAAAGTATTATGAACAAAGTCATATTCTGTACAAAGATCATGCTTCTTAATGATGAGCAAAGCTTGTTTATTAAAGGCTGGTCCATATTTACACATTATCAGACAGGCTCTGATATAACTCTGTAACTAATGCTAGAAGGAGTTCAATATCTCCTCTGCTTCCAATGTTATGGTCTGCCCTGAATATTGCTATTCCAAATCAGCTGTGGAAGTCCAAAAACTGGTAATATTTGTAGTTTTTATGATGCTTTAGGAAATGTAGTGATCCTCTCGCGGAAGAGATGTGTGTGTGACTCCATTGGAGGGAACCTCTTTGTCCTGGATTCCTTTAAATGTCGAGCAGAAATTTCATTCACATCAAGGCTTTATTCCTGCTGTCCATCCAGGATCATGAAATGAAATTCTGCTGTTTTAGCTTCTTCTTTGCCACCCTTGTCTGCTTTCAGTCCAACTGTAGCTTTAGTTCCCAATCATATATTCAGATATCTTCACATGATGTCATGGACTGTCTGTTCAGGACCCTAACTATCTTAGAATGTTTGCTAGTACACATTAAGTAAGGATTCAGCATTCAAGGGTTTTATTTGTTATATGCAAGGTATACAGTCCAACTATAACAATGAACTATAACAATGAACTATAACAATGCAATGAAATGTCTGGTGGTCAGTTCTGCCATAGTATAGTATGCCAAAGCAATAACGAAAAAAGTAACAGCATAATAAATATGTAATACATAAGGAACAGTAAAGGAAAACCAGATACATGCAACATAGCTCTAGTAAAGTGCATGGTGTATGAGTAAGGAGCGAATGTTTAGTTACAGCTGTCAAATTACTGTTCAAAATGGTTCAATTTGATTGGTAGCCCCAGTGCTGTTTGGAATGCATTCAAGAATTCTAACAAATGCACACAGAGACACATCCTGGGTATTCAGAATCATATGTGTCTTATTATTCTGACAAATGAACTGGTTTGATTATATACTCCATGTTCATTAAGAACTGGGAGAGGTGTTTGTACAAGCTCTAGCAGAGTAAAGTGGTTAAAAGCCACTTCAGAACAACGATTCCATATAACACTGCAAAATACCTCTCTATTCTAACAATATATACATTATCAAATGATGTATTTTGTCATCATATCTAATTTAGAGGATCTAAGGTTTCGGGTATATCCCCAGTGTAAATGTGCTGTTATTTTCTGGTGATTAGTCTTGTCACAATACCAAAATTTCAAACTTGGATATGTTACCATAAATATATCAATTCTCTGTCATCTTCAATACTCAACACAGTATATAATGTAACTCGATAAAAAAATGAAATTTCAATTTTGTTTGCAGTAAAACCTTTACAACCTTTTGTAAACTCATGCCACTATATCTAAAAAACCTCTGCATTGCATTATCAGTAAAAGCATAATAGTATTTAGTACAGTAGAACGTAACCATTGAAATCGCACTGTAATCACATTCAGAGATATTCATGAACAGTAAATAATGAAACACTGAAGAATTGGACGTAGCTTTGTATTATCATCACGATGCATAATATAACAGATATTCATTATCTTATCTTGTGTCTCAAAGCACAAACACTTCTAATAACTTGCCAACTCCAAAAGTTTGTATCAGAATGATCAACATTAATCAACACAACCTCACAAGATATTATGGGGCTGGACACGACCCACAGGTAAAAATTATTTCAGACTGTTGTCTTAAAGCAGAAATGTTTAACTGACCGCTAAAAATGTTTTATCTCATTGACAAAATGCACATCAAATCCCTCCTTCAACCATAACAAGTAGATTAATATTTCATTAATTCAGAAATAAGATCCCTGTCTCTCATAACTTTTTGTATTGGGTTGCGTGTTGGTCCTATAAATGTTTAGCTAAACCCATGGTGTTTGCCCCCTTTGTCAGTAATATATCTTACATGCAGGCCTGCATGTGTCCTGTGGTTTACCGTCAGCATTTGGCACGAAGCCACAATATTACCAGATGTCACTCTGGCTGCACTTTTTTATCAATTTAAGCACAGTGCTGAAAGCTCTTACGCTTCTGAAATTGTAATCTTACACCTCGAGTGTGAGACTAGACTCAGGTCTAGGTGTGCACTTTGGTTACCTATAAGCCTCAATGGTCAGAGTGAACCAGAAGTGCAGGCTGTAGAGTCGATACCATGAAATTGTACTTGTACTACTTGTAGCTCCTCCACTTCATCCCCCTGGATGGTGCCTGCATACAGTGTTAAGGGATTTACAATGAGTGGGTGAAAGCCCTAGAGTAGCTCTTCACGCCCAGACCCCTGATGGGCTCTACATGTAGAGCAGGTCTACATCTTAAATAATGAATTCGAATAGCATTTCTGACAATGCGGATTTTGGTACCATCACAGAAAGACGAAAATAGTTCATATCAGACGTCTCCTTGTTGCTCTTCTATATGAAGGTGCTGTTCCTCAGAGGCGGTTATTGCCAGTATGTGTGATTACAAAGACCTTTCGATCCATTTCATCGTTGCTCTAGAAGATTCTCCAGTCAAACTTTTTTTTTCATATACAATACTGTGAAAAAGTCTTAGGAAGTCCAAGAAAATTATGTTTAAATGATCTTCATGTTGGTATAAAACTGTAAGCTTAGCCATTTGAAAGCCTCTTCTAACGCCACTCCAGTGTTTGCAGCAACCATCCAGTAAACAAGTTTATTTCCTGACCTTAAATACTAATGCAATTTTCCCTATGCATATAATTATCTATACATGTATATTTAAATTTTTACCCTGTTATCAAATTATTTAACTAAATTGTTAATTAAATGATTTGGTGGTGAAATTTAAGAAATACACTTTTTCACAGTATAATATTTCTCCACAAATGGAAATATCCCAACTCTTGTAGGAGTTTGAAGAGATAATATCTGTGTTGGCTGTTGTAGATCACTCTATGTAGCCACACTCCCTGATCATTGCAATCACCAGAAATCTGACCGCTCTGCTCCGATGTCACTTAAGTTATTTAACTGGTCAAAGCGGTTTTAGATGTTATAGGTAACTTTACCTATAGGGTACAGCTTACCAAGGGTTCTCCTGTCCCACTGTCTCCTGCCTGCTTCAGCTCCCTCCTGTGTGCCTTTGGTGTGAATGTCCTCCCAGACCTGATTTTCTGTGACTGTGTGCAGCTGCTCCCTCTCTCTCTGTTTGTGGTTGTAACGGTCTCCACGCCTCTGCACGAGTGATTGCCTTTCCCTTCTCTCCTCAGGACAGACCTCACAGCTTAGTGATTCTAGTTCCGATTGGCTTTGTGTTTTCTATCCATCTGGGACCCCCGTTCCCAGTCCGCCTGTGACGGTAACCTTTACGGGTAACAACAGGAATATATTAGGATACTGACGAGAAGCAGAGACTGATGTCTATGAATATAACCAGTTACATAACGATGCCACTTAAACGTCCCTTCTCCTGGAGCAACAGCCAGTGCCTCTGTTGTCCCAGATCAATGTCCGCCTTCTGGCATATTATTGGGAAAATGTCTTCAAATCTCGATATGGTGAATGAGTCTGGCTAAATCTCTTCTCATTGGGAATGCTAGCAGCTCTTACGACTATAACAAAATATACGTCTTTCTACTCAGAAGTATGAAATTATTATAGTCCTTATTGCTTTACTTCTGTAGACAAATTGACAATAGTCTCTTTTATGGGAGATCCTACAATTATGTTGCTTTGACACATGCGGACAGTATGATTACTATAGTCAGCTGACTGCTGCTGCTATCTGATATATTGGCATATACATCAGTAAAATGTACATTTAAATTATTTCAATGTAATGTATTCAATTAAACTACCAACTTACAAATTTTTATTTTATTAGGCTTATCTAAAATTTGATATAAATGTAAGATGCCTCAGCTCAGAATAGCTTATTTAACACACTGTGCCTGTTCTGCTGATGTCATTACCTTCTTGCTGCTACTCTTTGAGAATGTTGGGAGGTGGTGCTGTGGAGGTAACTCCACAGAAGTAACTCCAGAAGCCTCCAGTCCTGCTCATTTACCATCCGCCAGTCGATAGATAAGAAGCCCCTTACTGAGAGTCACTCAGTACATTTACATGCACACTAAGAAAATTGAATTATTGTGTTAGTCCAAGTAAAACTGGACTTTTAAAGTACATGTAAACATATTAGTGTGACTGAAATCGCTCTAAATCAAATTTCTCAAAGTCGGATTAAGACTCCAAGATAATGGGATTGGAAGCCGATTTACTCCTGCATGTGTAAGTTCAATCGAACCCAAACTGGCCTAGGCACTCTGCACATGCTCCACACTTTCCCCTGGGCTCTGACCCGGAAGTAACAGACGAAGCCTGGAGCATAGCAGAGGACGTACAGCACATACGAAATGTACAGCGCTGTAAAGCTGTCCGATTCAACTAAAGGTCGCTTTTCCACCACAGCAGGTACTGTACTTTTGGTACTTCAAAAAGGTACGAGTATTGAATGACATCACAACGTAAAGCAGGGTATTTTGTACCAAATTTGAAAAATGGCCGTAGTAGGAGTGGACGACATGTGATATTAATGCCAACATCACATGTTACGCACATGCAATTCTTACATCGCTAGTCAGCTAGATTAAGATCAGGCTTTTGCTTACCTTCAATTTGGTATGGATATTATGTCAAAGTCTTGTTAAAACATTTTAAACATACACTGTACAAGGTTGGGCTGTTGTAGAATCAGAAATTGTATCAGAGATACCAGCCCCTGTATTGGATTGAATTTGTAAGGAAAAGTAGTAAAGATGTCCCAATGTTCTTGGTTGATCATGTGAATACAGAGAGTGTTATCTATTAATGATTAGGGGGGAAGCCAGGGCGAGGATGGGGGGTCCAGTTGGCAGCACTAGGGTGATGAGGAAGATGACTGAATTACAATGATGAGAAAGTCTCCCTCCTGTCGTGCCCCATCCCTGCCCCAGGCTCCTCACAAGCCAGGAGGTCACTCTTTATATGTAAATTCAGTCTCTACACCTACACACAGCACCTTGTTGGGGAGGGTTTTTTTGGAGTATAAAGGGGGTTGAAGAGCTGTCCTTAATATGTATTTGAACTGCCTTTCAGTACCTGGCATATGTCTACACTGTATTACATTGTATTATTTTTTACTGTTCAATAAAAACACCGTTTTGCTGAAACTGCGGAGACTCTGCAAGTGGATTCCTTACAAATTGGATCATGAATTGAATCCAAAAACAAAAAACAGTTTGGTGCTGCTGCCCATTGCAATTAGAAACAGTGAAGCTAATCCAGCTATCTCATCCCCACAATTTCGCGGATTTTTCCCTGACCCATCACAGTTCTCTGCGTATCGTGTACCTTGCTTGTTCTGCTTGTTTTTGTTTTGTCTTAAGCCCTATGGTGGCTCCCAAGCATCCTGCATGAGCCGAAGCGCCAGCGCCATTCAGGAGGAGGTGAAACTCCTGGATATGCGGGAAGGAAAGTGGACGTCGCTCACCATTATTAAAGTCTTCTTAATTTTACGTATTCCATTTTGTATACAGAGAGAGACATATTCTCATATACGTATCTATATGGTCTTTCTGTATTGTGGATTTTCACCTATCGCTGATGGGTCGGGAACGGATCTTCCGCGATAGGCGGGGGATCACTGTACAAGACATCGAGGAGGTCACTAAAGCTGCATACAGGCTGCAGACAGACCGAGGAGGTCACTAAAGCTGCGCACAGGCTGCAGACAGACCGAGGAGGTCACTAAAGCTGCGCACAGGCTGCAGACAGACCGAGGAGGTCACTAAAGCT